>JAODFY010044747.1:0-12536 GCA_027580055.1 Paracaudina chilensis | reverse complement strand
GCACCGTGCATCCAATGCTGGATGCCGCCCTCCACAAGCAACCTCTTGCCTGAGGGATTTCAGCCGTATTCTGATGCGCTGGCAAGGCGTATTGTTGGAACCCTACCCCGTATTCTTAGTGCTGAACACCAAACACTCAATACAGCTGTGTAGGTACCAAGTCTTTCGTGTGACCCTGCCCAGAATCAATCTCTGGAACTCCTGGCTACAAGACCAATGATCTAACCACTGATTGTTGCTTTAATATAGGGAACAAATAAAGTTTCTTAGTGTATCATCACATCAGTACATTCACCAGTGCGGGCACCTGCATTTCTATGAACAGCCAATTTTATTTCCAAAGTTTCAGTATCATATGAGTAATTTAAATCATAATCAATCAGCCAGGTTACATGAAGGTATGACTCATTTGTTGCCGAAGGGACACAAAAGGCTTTTTATAAGCAGTCTTCTGCTGATCATTATGATGTAAGGAAAAACACCATGACGTGTTACTCTGCAACCATGTACTAACTGAAAAAGATATTGAAATTTTATTAAATAAAACCACCAGATTACAATTTTGTGGATACATTAATAGTACATTTGTCACATACACATTTTATATTTTATGTTTACATGTTGAAAACAGTTGCCATAGCAATTGATTTTAGGCAGAGTATGGCAGCAGCACTCACCATACAGTACCAAACATTTTGGGGCAAGACAGAGGCAAATTGAGTAGGGGGATATGTCCCCCCCTGTCCCCCGCCTGTTGATACCCATGTTGGAAATGATGGTATACTCAGACAAGAAATGACAGCATAATTTGTGCTCTGGTTAGGCAATGGTTTGTATTTCCATTGTCTGACATTGTTGTATCTAATTAGGATAAGTAGTGCATGACCATTTTATGACCAAATTTCAGTCCAAAATATACTTTGTAAGTATCTTTATTGTGTTAATTATTAATAACAGATCCTGTTTCTCCACTTTGTTGCCAGATAGCAGAAGAAATGGAAAAAGAAAGGCGGATGTTTCAGCTGCAGATGTGTGAGGTAGGACGCCAGTATTGTGCATTCATGGTTTTTCATCACCCATTACAGCCCCACCTCCGAGTTATAGGCACTTAGTCGGTGGAACAAGGATTAGTACAGAGACCTTGCCAGCCAGTTTGTGGTTGTGGCCTTCACAAGTTCATGGAGGGGTCTAATTAATTACTGTCATGACTACCGAACATAAACAAGCATTTAACTGGTACTACTTCCAAATTATAAACACTCCTAAGTGTTGCATGCATATTTGAATTAAGTACACAAACTTTAATTGGCTTTGCAAGCAGTTCACACCTCCCAGGAGGAGGCTGACCGTTATGACTTTGGCGTACCGATCCAATGGCGGATGTTTTTTGGTAACATTGGGCGATGTCTGATTCGATGTACCTTGCGCCAATAGTAAATATAGCATTAGAGTTATCCATTACACACATTCTCATAGCATATCACATATTTCAACATCGATAAATATCGGTGAATACAATTGCCAAATTTGATGATCCGATGTAATTGCAGATAGTGACAAGCATTGGTCCAATCCCATGGCCCGTCCAACTATCAGTTGACCCCTAAATAAGGGATAAAAAAGACAATTTTGTTCATTGATGCAGGACTCCCTGTGTTCTACAGTATGCCTTTCATTCCCATAGGTTTTCTATATTAAACCTATATTTCCCTCCGTTACAGCCCATTCATTAATTAACGGGGAGCATCGATGTGGCCAAGGCTTTGTTTTATGTTGTCTTTTGTACATTGTATTATATTATTTTGGATTTAATTGTTATCTCATGTTTTAAACCCATGGTGATACCCCAGTTAATTACCGTAATTTTAATAACCTGTTTTTTTTTTCAAATTTACAACACTTTTACCATTTCGCCATACATACTTCCATTTATAACAAAGACACAAAAAATAGGTTGACCCCGACAACGACCTACAGTCGTGGCTAAAATAACTGTAGAAAATAAGGGGGTTTGTAAGCTGCTTGGCTTCAATCGCCCATAACGAACAACAGAGACCGCATGGAATGCAATCTTTGCAATCCTTGAGAGTGCAAAATCAAGATAGATATGTCAATCACACTTTAAACCACCAACAAGCAGCAACACTTCACCTCTGCGAAAACAATAGTCACTAATTGACTTACTGTAAGCTGCTCTTGAAAGCTATTCTCTGTGATGAATTTGATTTACCCATGCACACAGACTGTAACAAACTCATGGCTTACTGTAAGCTGCTCTTGAAAGCTATTCTCTGTGATGAATTTGATTTACCCATGCACACAGACTGTTACAAACTCATGGCTTGGTTGTTTTCCACCCTGTGTGGTGGATATACATAATTCATGATAATGATACTAGGTGATCAAGGTGCACTAGTGTCATAAGTTTGTTATAATAATAATGGGCCGTGCTCGATTTAGACAGGTGCACACATACACAGGTGTGTGCACTTTTTCCTCTGTGCATGTCTACAGCATTATCCACAGCATACACATGTAAATATTTCATAATTTCCACTAATGATCGTTTCAATGTATTTACAGAAAAACTGATTGAATCTTCTGAGCACTAGTTAAAATTGTAAAGATAAAAACGATGACATATCAAAATTCAAAACAAGATGGGAGGGAGCATTAAAAGTCTTAATCATATTCATAAGCAATAATGTATAATAAAATAAATAAATGTGTTGCTTATAAAGGGTGGAAGCAGTAAACCATGCTGGTAAGAACATATTGCTAATTCCAAGAAACCAGATTGGTAGGAAGTCTCGAGTGCCAAGTCTTCGGTGTCAAATCAACCATTTGCCGGCTCGACCATTTGCAGATTAAAAAAAATGCTGAACAAGCCAACCACATTGGCAGGTTTTTCTTTTTTTTACAAATAGTGAGTGGGTTGATGAAACAGAAAGTAAGCGGAAAAAAAAAAAATAACGCCTGTAAAGAATTAACATATTGCTAATTCCAAGAAACCAGTTTGGAAAGATGTCTTGAGGCACCATAAACTAATTTGAAGGAAATTACTGCCTGCATTCATAGTTCTGCACCATATATCCCTGAATGCCATTCACATTTTGCCCCAGATTGTATATATGGTAAAGCTTCTAATGATTGCCCATGCTCCAATAAATGCCCACCCCCTTACTTTCCTCCAGACCCCAAAAACCTCAGTTATTATATTTCATGTCCTAATGAAGTCCCACCCCATAACTTTGGTCAGGAGGTAACCTATTAAACACCCAGGGCGATCATTAGAAGCTTTATGGTATGTATAAATGCATCCTGGACAATTCAAAATTTTGTCTGGAGAGTGAAGATTATTTTCACAAGAAGTCAAATATTTTCACAAAAATTCAAATAATAGGAATGATGACACACCTTTGTGTCTTGTTCTATATGTATATATATATGTTTTTTGTCCTTAATACAAACATTATTTATATACCATGTTAACAATTGCAACATAAGAAATTAATAGGGATCATAGGCGTATGAAGCTCCGCAAACCTGGTGGGCAGAATGCATGACACTATCCAAGCAGAGTGCTACCATTGGTTGGCGCGTAGCTTAGCGATTTTTTTTTTTGCTAAATATACCTGGAAATTGCTGGAAATTACACTTTTCAGACCTTGCAATTAGCTTCTAAACCTCTTTTATTTTGAGATCTCATGAATTAAAAATTTAGACTTGTAGTGAACTAGTTTGGTAAAAATGTTTGCGCCTTGTTGTCCAAGCTTTTCATGAATTCACTGTAATTGCTTTTTTGAGGGGCTTTTCATGTTAACAGATGCGACAAACATCAATGACGCATTGACTTTGGTACAAGTCACAATGTCAGACGTCAGAGGGAGTGAAAAGGATTTGAGTGAAGCATTGTCAAATTTCACTGATGCTTATGAAGCCACATTAAACTCAGTTGTGTGCCAGGCGATTACACCATGTAAGGAAGCTGGAACCAATTTTGACAGAAATACTTTCAACTTGGAAACTGACTTTGCAACCTTGGTGAGTACATTCTTTGTTTAATAATGATTAATAAGGGTGCGTCAGTAAGGTGGCATTTTTCTGTGTCGCAATACAATTTTTGTGAGGGTCCTCATGCAAGCAATTAAACAATGGCGCACTGAAATGACAGCAACATCTGCACATAGAGACAAAAGAGAACTTGTAGGACTTTTATCAGAGTACTGTATAGCATCATGATACTTGACAATATAATGCCAAACCTCATGTGATATGCCATCTCAGTCACACTTCAACCCACCAATCAAATCATACTACAGTCTCGCGAAGTCAATAAACCAACCCAATCTAAATGTCTCTAAAACCTGTCTGGCACAACCTGCAAATCGATGAGATTGGTATATCACAATTATCAATGACCACAATGGAAAATCTACATACAGAAAGAGCATTTGGTGACCGACAGTCTAGCTTGCCACTGGCCGAGTATTGAACATAACATAACATACCATTACCACCTTAAAATCACCTTAAAACACACAACCTTAAACTTTGCTGTTTCTTTCAACTTTATTTAAACCTTTCCTCTTTGTACAATAATTGAGAAATGTAAAAGCATAATGAAAAAGAAAATGGTTGGGGGACACAAGAAAGCTACTGAAAGCTTGTGGTAGTGGATCCCCTACATATACACAAAACAAAACATAATTGGGGGGATACACAAGAAAGCTACTGAAAGCTTGTAGTGAATCCCCTACATATATGCTAAACAAACAATTGGGGGGATACACAAGAAAGCTACTGAAAGCTTGTGGTAGTGAATCCCCTACATATACACAAACCAAACATAATTGGGGGATACACAGGAAAGCTACTGAAAGCTTGTGGAAGTGAACCCCCTACATATACCCAGAACAAAACATAATTGGGGGGGGGGGATACACAAGAAAGTTACTGAATTAATGTTTGTGGTAATGATGTGAATCCCCTACATGTACACAAAACAAAATTAGGAAAAACAAGAACAATTAATGGTGAAAAACGAATGGCTAGATATAAATATGGCATAGGATACATCAATTTAATAAGCAACATATCCTAACAAACAAATTAGACACTAACCGGCCAGCCTAATCACTTTGGCTAGTCAATGTGATAAACACACTCATACCTCGGGGAACAATTCACAAACAATAAAACCCAGCCTTACCTTATTCATTCCCGTCTCTCTGAGCTCAGTTATACAACCCACATTTGTTATGTAACTTAGACATAATGAAAACACATTCCAGTGCCTTGCCTATAAACTCTTTCTGGACAAATAATTTCCCTTGCGGCACAGGCCAATCGCTCACTTCAACCGGTATACATTTGACAATACAGCAAGAATCAGTTGGCTAGTTTCAATTACAGCTTACAGAGAACCATAGAGAACTGAAATTTGTGTACTTGCAGACAAAGTCATCACTGTACCAGACCAGAGAGAGATCACAGTGTCCCCAAAACCATCCAAATTGCCACACAGATGTCAGTCACCCATCAGAGATGCCAGAATGTATGGACATAAATTTTCTAATGGACAGACAATTTTTAATATGCACAATATTTTTGGTGTCGTCGTGGGAACCCAGCCTGCACCATCCTTCATTTGAAACCTTACCAGCGAGAAACACATGGAATGTTGTGCTTTAGCAGCACGGTATTGTCATATAGTAACACCACCTTTCATCTTCCTTCACACAGGCCGATATAAGCTCGCAGCAAGAAAATTTAGATCAGTTCCTAGATAAAAATTTGACTGAAAAAGCTGACGGTGTTTTGGACGAAATCCAATCCCTGAAAAACATTTTTAAAGGTAGGAATTTTTGTGCTCTCGCCAATTGAAAAGAATGTTAAAATGATATAAATAATGAAAATTATATATGTATGGGTCTGTGAATTTAGGAAAAATTTAGGCCAGTAGGACTTTTCAAAAATTTTGAGGCTGTGCTGTTATATGTATTATAGGCTATTACATATAACGTTACGGCCTAAGCTGTAATGGAGCCCATATGCTGAAAAATTGATAAGGTGCTGGGCAAAATGTTATATAAAGTATTAGTTCTTCTTGAAACATATTTTTGTAGTGAATCATTTCAATGTGTTTGTCTTCATTAGATTCAGAGGATTCTACCCTCACTCTGCCAAGTTTTGATGTCAAGGAAATCAATGCACTCACCGGTAATTCTGTAAGTACCCCCTCCACGTAACCCTCTCTTAGTGCCATGTTAGCAAGCTGAGGTTGGCCCATGGGCCAACAGTTGCACCGCCAGTTGACTGGACCGCCAATGACTGGACAAATCACCATCAAAACCGGCTTGTCAGATCGGCGAGCCACTGTCAACCCACAGCCGGTATCACAGGGTTTGCCACTGCTGCCGTTCTCAGGGTAGTTGCAGGTATATTAAACACTTCACCTCCCACAAAACCCTCTCACACAATGTTTCCATAGTCAGTAGTTCAGACCTCAGACACTTTCAAACACTTCTATCAGGTGTGGAACATTAGAACGGAGAATGCAGTCGGTAGTTGATGACATCTAGACTTCTCTCAGGTGTGGAACATTATTAGTGTTCTACAGATACCTCTCTGGGAATGTGAGAATAAGTATCCGCTCTCGATATTCTCTCCCAGTCAGTAGTCGGTCTTTCGATTTCGCTCAGTTGTGGAAAATTATTACGTGTTCTACAATGTCTTCTCTGAGAATATGAACATGTGTATCGTCTCTGAATATCCTCTCACAATCAGTAGTTGGTGACTTCACAGTCTTTCGACTTCTCTCAGGTGGTAACAGTCAGTATAGTTGATGACTTCAGAGCCTTTCGACCAGCTGGTAACATGTTTCCTCTCTGGGGTAACATGTGGTATGGCGTAATTACCAGAATTTGTTGTACAATAACTTGGCAATTTCCCTCAGCTTTTTGCCGATTAAAATAAGTATCTCAACCATTGATTGTTATGGTAGTAAAACTACAATTAAAACCCGCCAGCATTTTTGTCCATTTCCAGATAATAGACGTGGGGACATGACCAGGGTTCGTCAAATCCAGCAGACGGCAAGGCCTACACCAACCATGCATGTTTGCTCCCATATTTTTGTACTGTCCCACCAACTTGCCTATCAGGATTTATAATCATCAACCAATTACTACATAAAATATACTCAAAAAGTATGGAAATGAATCATTTTGTATCCATAAGCCCCTGTCAAAATGCAAATGCACACATTTCGCAGCGGGTGGGTAATATTGGTAACTTACCTTGTTCTATTTCATCCCATTCAGCTTCTCGACATAGACAACTTGTTCGATATCGTCTCAGATGGGCTTTACAGCACCAGCACAAGCGACATTGCTGGAGACTTTTCACAATATGGGTGAGTGTTTGTACATATTATGGTCTAACTTGGACGTGAGCAGAAATGCTTGTTTCTGGAGTGGCATTTTGTGAATAGTCCTGCTTTAAGCTGCAATGTGGTGAAATACCATTCACCAGGGCGCTCCTTGTTGGAAACAATGTGATGAAACAATAGGGTCATTCTCTTGAACACATTCTGGCTGGTCAGGTTGTCCACACAAAATTCCACAAGCTCAGTTCTCAATAAAAGCAGCACTGAAAAGATAAACGCTAGGAAAAACGGTTAATTTGATCTGTAATTCTTTAAATTTCTTATATAATATATATAATAAATATATATAAATATAATAAATATATATATATATAATAAATATAAAACTACAAACTACCCAAACTTTCGGATACCCTGGTCCTTCATCAGGTGTATACAAAGTGATTGGCAACACACCAATTTATTGAGGGTCCCGAGACTGCTTAAAGAAGTTAAACCAGGAAAGAAAAGCCAAATCTTTATTGAGACCATAACAATGTGAACGTATTTTAAGGATTAATTCTATGTCCTTCAAGCTTCTCTTATTGTGGTCAGATAGTCAATATCGTGGTGTGGAAGATATATTATATATATACATATATATTATACATATAAATACAGATATATTGCATATATATATATATATATATAAAATATCTAACTATATATATTTGCATATATCTATCTATATTTGCATAAATATGCAATATATATTGACAATATATATATATTTGCATTTATCCCCATGCCAGGGTGAAAATGGTTATGGAAATTGTTACTTTAGAAAAAAGCAAGATTGATATAATGACACTTCAGTTGAAACTTAAACTGTACAAGGTAAGAGGACCTTTATAACAGAAAGAGGTAAAATATTCCACAGAACGGGACCAGCAGATGAGCAAGCATGATAGCCATCAACCTAATTCTGTGAACGGTGAGAACTAAGTTATTGCCACATCTTGGGGCATATCGAGGGTTGACTAATAGTCAGCAATCAACTCAGACAAACCAGGAGGAAATTAACCATGGATGAATCTGTAAACAAAAAAACGAAAGAATTTCAAATTTGGGTAACCAGTGTAGAGAACATAGAATAATATGAGATGGGTTGCAAAATCCTATAACAACCAACGACCAGCCTCGTAGCGCTGTTTTGCAAACGTTGGAGTCTTATGCACTTAATTATGCAGTATGCCAAAAGCAAACTGCTACAATAACCTGGCTACTCCATAATATCTATAATCTTCCTTCTTCAGGAATATTTTTGCGATATTGTGTGCTACACCAATCGCTGTCATCGCAGCTTTCTACATCCTCGGCGTGATATTTGGCGAGATCGGGCGACAACATCCGGATGAACCGACTGAGAGGCATTGCATGGCTCATTGTGGCGGTTGTTTCCTAGTGATGTAAGTAGTTGTTATGGCGACCGATGATTGGCATTGATCACATCATCATCACAAAGAGAAAATTAATGACAATATAAAGAAGGTAAATGTAAACAATACAAATTTAAGCTTAACAAGATATGGTGATTGGGTAAGAAGACCCAGAAGTAAACAGCTTTTAGAGTCTGGATCCTTGAGAACAAAAGAAGAAAAAACATTAAAGAATAATAGGAAGAAAAAACACACTTCATGGGGCTTAGAGTGAAATTCTTAAAATGTTAATATCTTTGCAAAGGTATGTCCGATCTGCTTCATACTTGGTATGCTGATGAGTGGTCCATTGTCGCATTACATGTCGTAAACATGATATCTCAAGCAGGTGATTTGGAATGATATCATATTTTGTATATACTGTTTTTGGTGATGTCATGAATATTAATGAGGAGCAGGGCCTCAAATAAAATGCAAGTGTTACCTGTAACACATTACATGCTCTCATTTTCTAATTATAACTGATTGGCATAGCATCGGAACCACTATTGGGACATTTGCGCTCTGGTTTTATAGGCCTATTGATGATGAGACAGGGTATTCAGTGTAATCAATATGAAAAACATGAAAGTGGAAGTGATGTTATTATTTCAGCGGTGTTCGCTCCTGTATTGGGTTTGGAGACGATTGGTTCTCTTCAAAACACTACTTTGATTCAGTGTTTCAACTGCAAATTGTATTGGTAATCACCAGTGGCAGGTCAAAAGAATTGTTTTCTAGCTGTGTTGATCGAAAGGGGAGTATAGTTAAGGGCCCCCCAAAAATGGTGCATATGGTGCATGCATACCCTGCCCACAACTAAATAGTAATATTATACATAGAGACAAGTAAATGGCAAATACAGTATTCTACATATTAAAATGTATTCATTTGCATCAATCATGGCCCTCGACATTTGCATTATGGCCAAATTCCTTGGAAGATGTATGGCAAGGTGTTCTCTATGGTGGCAATTAAGTGATTAAATGAGGCCTAACAATTGTCTGAGCTGTTTAATTTTGATGTAAACTGATCCTAGTTCCAAAAACAAATTGATGTCATAATTTGGGGGTGTGTGGGGGTAAAGAAGACACTGCAGTGGTCATGGCACTCACATCATGCATGTAAATGTTTCGTATTCATGTTTGAAATTGGCTTGGACTGTGGAGGAGATTGTGGTGTTTTCTTCTTATCATGTGTGCCATGTATAGAACAATAAATATTGTATTATGTACTTAGGATAGTTTTGACAGATGCATGTATTTGAAAAGTTGAGAATATCGGACACAATCCCATGATGCAGGTGAATAACTTGTTTTTTTACTGATGTGTTTTTTTTAATGGTGTGTTTCTTCTCGAATCTACCATGTCATCAAAACTTTTAAACATATGTTAACATTTCCTTTCTACATCTTGTATGCAGCTTGTAACTTGATTCATTTGCAGAAGAAAACCTAACATCCTGATAGTGTAATAGTGATACCTTTAGGGAGATAATAAACATTGTCAGAACCAACTGTTCATTAAAGCTAGATGGATTGTTTTGGTTTGATCATAAATTTATAACGACAAAAAATATCTTGTTTATGGCGAAAATTACTTGGAATATCGTCTTTGTGATCGTCTTTGTGATATAGTTACTCTGATATTGCATTGGTGCTCGGCCAAGTTTGAAACAACGGTCCTTAAACAGTGCATCTTGAATCCCTTCTGTTGCAGCTAGTTTGTTCATTCAAAAGTACAATTCTAAAGCATGAAATAAAAGACCACTTCTTGAGAGTTCTTGAAATATTAACAACTCGCTGCACTTTATTGCTGTGAATAACTTACAGGTAATATTGTAAAAGTACTGCAATGTCCAGAGGAACACTGAGCATGTAACTGTCGTGGAGAAACCTTCTCAGACTTGTCTTCAGTCGATACTGGTCTGCCCTTTAGAAGACCTCATGCTTATCGGGGCCTTGAGATTTCGTTATAGCAGTCCCTGCTTCTCTAGAAAAAAAAAATATTGAAATGATTGCTCTTGAAGTGAAATTATAAAAATGAAAGGTTTGTCATCTATGAATTTTCCAAAATGGTTATCAATTGCCTGGATTGATGGGGAGTGCATCCTGCCAAGATGGGTTAAATTAAACATGATAATCTTTTTGTTCAACTGCTTGTAATATATTACTATTACATCTGGCGACCATAATATATTTTTTTATTCATCCATGGTTTAATATAAGAAATGATTTGGCTGTTATCTGAAAATAGTCTGAATTTTTATTCCATCCAAGGTTTTTCGATCTTCACTAGAGATAGTAAATCCTCAATGACGTTGGCAACCACCAGTTGCATTTTTTTTTTAGCCTAGATTTTTCGTCGGAAGGAATAGCGTGCCTGTAATTTTTGTCAATGTTGTTTGAAAGGACCTGTCTGTGGATGGTCTCGATTCTGGGAGAGTAATACTCTAATGAAACACTGGTTGTGCTCCCACAAACAGAAAAAAATTATTACATGTTATTAACAGTGGCTAGCAACGTGGCCAGGCTGCCCTGTATTTCTCCTGTTATTTCCGGCTCTTCAAGTGTCGGGATCACAAGTATAAACTAGGTGGAGGTCATTCGGCTCTGAGCACTACAATTCATCTTTGGCTCAGAGAATCTTACTCCACGAAATGTTCACAGTATTTCATTCTGTCACATGCATTATGTGCTCATTCAGGCAGTTGTTAAATACTCATATAAAAGTTTGCCATGTAATAAAATGTTTCCTTTCAACTGCTCAAACTAAGATCTTAAAATTGGAAAAATATGGAGAACAGCAAATTTATAAAACATAATTTACATTTGCCCCCCCCCCCAAAAAAAAAATTGCCCCAAGACATTTTTACCCCTTAGAAAATTTTAGAGAACAAAAAAATACATTGCATTTATGAAATGACCCCCCTACTAAATAATATGGCGTCCTGAAAAATATTGCCCCCTTGGATACCTTGCTTGGCTACAGTCCTGCATCGACACAATGGAAGATGCAATATCTTCACCAGTTTTGAACCAGTTGCTAGTTATTCCGAAACACAATGGGCCAAATTGGGGATAATGATGTTGAGCCACTGGATAGGGCTGTGTGTGATGCTGTGTTTCCCTTCCATCAGAAACACTTTCAGTGAACATCTTCAGAAGATGAACAAGACCAAAACACTAATTAATATAGTTTATATCACATGATATTTGGTTGTTACTAAACTTTTACCAGTCAAAGCAATTTAAAAAATGCCAAATTGTGTGTTTTTGGGCTGTTGTTGGCTGGCAAGCCTTGTTTGAATCACACTTTCATTAGTCCTCATCAAGTGAGCCAAATAAGCCAGTTGGAATGGAGTGGATTTGTAATGCAGTGGATTGTGGGTATAATCCAGAAGGGAACGAACAAGGCCTTCACATCTATCTACACAATAAAAGAATGCTATATATAAAAGGATGTGTATGTTCAGTAAGAAGGAAATTATTTCATGTCAGTTACATGCTACAAACGAAATTCCAAACTGTTTACCCTTCTGGTTCTTATTTTTGGTTACGATGCCGAAGGCCGAGTAACCTATGCAATCAAGTTGGCGTGTATGTGTGATGCGACAGCTTGCTCGTAAACACGATATCTCAACAACAACATGTTGGATCAATGTCATATTGGACTGGTAGATGCACCAT
>JAODFY010044636.1:0-12541 GCA_027580055.1 Paracaudina chilensis | reverse complement strand
AGGAAAATTTTGAAATCAAAGTGCTCCAGATGCATTTTCCTGCAATTTAGAGACGAAATATTGATGAACCAACCGTCGTCTGGCAAAAATAGGGGGGGCGCGCGCCCGGGGCGCCCCCCCTTGGATCCGCCTATGATGACTATTGCTTTAATGCTTCACATTCTAAGGACAATTAAATGTAGTATAAGGAATATGTTTTTTAAATGTTAAAACATGGAAAGATTTGTGAGGTGGAAGGGTGAGGGGGTTGAAGGGAACATCAAAAGAGCCACTGTCGGTGTCACTTAAAAGCTCTTATTGATGGAAAATTTATGACGAAAGAGTTATTACAGGAGTAATAACTACACCCACACCGGGTTTATTGGACCACATTTAATAGTATAACCTCGATTTTCCTACTCTTACACACATTAAAAAATCATAGAAAAAAGTGTCTTATTAATGATTACACAAATATCAGATGCATTATCAATTTTATCTAGTTAGTGTCATAGGTATAGGACCCGGAGTGGGGTAAACCCCCCAGGTTAAGGGGTACAAAAATTTGTCAGTAACATGAACACACACAAGGTCATGAGATGCCAGTGCTGAATCCATGGAGTTCAAATTTACTTTGTCGCACTCCTTCACATTTGTGTCATATTTTAAGTGATGATAATTCTAGTGTCTCACAGAATTTGTCTGGTTTCAAGTTAAATTTGGATTAAAATTTTGTAATCTGGCAACTGGCACCCACTTCCCCCCACCCGCCCGCCCCCCCCCCAGGTTGGAGAAATGCCTTGAATTGATGGATGCCATTGATAATATGTACGAATAAGCTAAACGATTATGAGGGGCTCCACAGAAATACAAATCTAAATCAGTGTTACATAAAACTGAGATCATAAAATAATGAATATATTTACGGAGGCTGAATTTATTGGGTTCTAAGAAATATCCACATATTAGTTATTGATCAATCATTCGTAATGTGAAGACCCAAAACGACAGGATTATATCTAATCATTATGGCCAACGAATATGTATACACTAGGTATGCATGGTGCCAACCAAACATACCTTGCTTTAAATAATGCTTAATTAATTAATTCATCATACATGTATAACATTAGTGATATCAAATTAACATTAAGCACTGCCCACTCATCAATTACCAAATACAATATAAGCAAACCCCTTTGTTTATTTTGCTTACAAAACAAGAAGGCCCATTCTGCATCACTCGATTCTAGGTATTTCTGAGAAATTATGGCACTCTTTGTTCGCTATTCCAGTTTCAACTGAATTTGCAATGCTTATATAAATAGGGAACACCGGCTGTTCCAATAACAAGAAGGCTTTTGGAATCGATACAATTAGAAGTTTGCTTATCGTACACTACTGCTCATAATGCTACCTAGATGAATACACCTGATCCAATATTTGAATCATGGCAAAGTCTTTTACTAACCAAATTATCCCCCCAGGGACAAATTCTATTTCATTGATGTAAGGCGGAGCTTTTGCAATTTACACCCCGAATTAATTTTGCATTTGTTATATATATACCTGTAGCAAAAGCCTTCCCTATCAAATGCTTGCATGTAATTGGAGATCCCGATTGTCATGGAATATGACTAAAGACTTGAAGGGTTGAGATGACTCACTCACAGTGTAAATATTGTCATACCTGTCCATCACAGCTACTTACTACACCGGGGTGAAGCTTAATTGATAATCTCAACCAACCAATCAATAAAAACCTAGCTTCATCATCAATTCCATGATTTTGATATTTACTTTAGTTATTCTCACATAATATCTATTAAATGTTGCTGCTCCTGAAATTACTTTTTCAGCTCACTTGTTATCAGTGTTGTATGTAGCTAGAGCAAATTTAGTGATGGCTAATTCAGTCTCCGAGTGTCAGCTACAGTAATTACATGGGTGGACAGACAATTGTGTGCCCGCCCCCACTTGCGCATCATGTACAGTTCATATATCACTTGTATTTGTTAACATAGTCTGTAACAGTAAAACAAAATAAGTAAAAATAATTTTGCACATTCATGCTGTTTTGTCTCACTTACAGTTAATGTTCTTTGCAGTGTCCTACTGTATTTTGCCATGTCACAATGTAAGTTTTCAATATTCAAGATTGTATTTGTGCTTGACGGTAGGACGATGCTTGAGTGCCGGTCAGTAGGGTGCTTATTTACTTGAAGTGTGTAGCTTCAACACTGCTTGTTTAAGCAATGGGCTTTCGAAAAGTTACAAAGTTCGTGGGGAGATCTTTTACGCTAGATCTTGTTCCGTGTCTAACTCTTACAACCAATGAGATTGAGGAAATGATTAACGCTGTAGATTTTAGTCCCATGATAAACTTTGTTAGCACCTATAAAACTGATAAACTTTGTGACCAGTTTTGACTCTCACATATATCAAGATAGCAACACCCTACAGACAGAATTTGGTCAAACTTTTTTTGCTCAGAGATTGTTTACATTCAACTTTTGACCTTTTGGCTCCTTGATTTAAAAAAGAAATGTTGTGGACATGCCCCCCTCCCCCCCCCCAAAAAAAAAAATGAAGCTCTGACATTTTCCTATTTAACTCCCAAAGAACACATCCAGTAAATTGTGTCCTTAAATGTTGAAAACATGTTAGTATAACCCAAAAAGTTCAAATCTTCACCATTTTTACATTGAATTGCTCTCATTTCTCATTTGGCCCATTCTTAAAACATATTAATGAGTAAAGTAAGATGGATATTTTTAATTCATGTGTTTTGAGTGGCAACAGTTAGCCTACACTCTATTACTATACAAGGTATGCATAAACTACACACTATTGGTGCTGCAGCCTTACATATAACATACATCAACAGTGACGACTGTTTCGTCATTGTCCACCTATGCTGTTTTGTGTTATTCATTGCTGTTTTAGTCCTCCATATTGCCAAAACTAATTATAGTGGGGGAGTTTATTAAGATTCCATCATGGTTTTTACTCCAAAATTATTAAAAATGTTTAGAAACATTAAAATAGACAAGATTATCAATTCACATATATATTATTGATAATAACCAAGATATAGGACTATGAAAGAGCATAATGCCAAATGATAGCTCAATGTAATTTAGGAAATTCATGCAGAGGCTTATATATGAAGGAAGTAAGTCCATGTTATTAACCATGAAGTTCTAAAATTTTGAACATATATGCCTTTGCTTCCACGAAATCACTGGCATCACTGATGGGGTGAGGGTCATGACCTCATGGGGTGCACATGCTCATCCCAAAACAAAGATTTTTTTTTCTTGTATCCAGACCCCGTAAACCTTGGACTACCAAACACTAGTGGTGGAATGATCATATATGGGGGATAAAATAGAAAACAAATGGTACTGTTACAGTGATAATAAGTGTTTTTAAAAAATAAATGGCAATATTTTGGGGGTTCATATACCCGGATCCAATCCCCCACCCCCAAGAATTTCTGCCCCCATGCCCACCATCAGTCAGGCCCCACCACTTCACCAAACATCAATTATACAGAATACAGGGAACTATTTGATGTGTTTTATGCTCAATTTTACAAAAACAAATATTGACACACTTAAGGGCAACCACAGAAGACACTGCCAGCCTCTTTGTAAACACATTAAACAAAATAAACAAAGTCACTTTAGAAGAAAAAAATTGATGGGGCTATACATATTTCACTATTTCAATCTAAAACCAAAAGAGGGGGCTATACCAAAATATTTTATAGACCAAGTTGAGCTATTATACTAAACTTGTTTAATACCACAGAGTTTATAGGAAGTATTGACAAGCTGATATCGATATGAGTTAATTAAATTACAAACCCAATAGCATTCAATAATGATAACGGGTAAAATATGTTAAATTTATACAAGGAGTGCACAACATTTAAAGAACTGATGGAGAGTATGTACTGTATTGGAGAAATTGTCGTTCCAAAATTTTGTTTGAAATACATATCCTCAGACATTTTACTCGCTCTGGTCGACTGGAGCATGCACCAAATTTGTGGAACCAGTTACTATAAGGACAAACTTATTAAATACTACATAAGTATTAGACCCCCGGGTGCATCAAAAGTGCACCATGTCCAAAGTCCAAATTTCGACTTTAGTTCGACAAAGTTTGCGTCTGTCACAAAATGTATGCAGGGATGCGTCAAGGTGCGTCACTATCCGTCCACGTTTTGCAATAACGGAACTGGTACTATAGACTAGGACCAAGAAATTGTCAGTCAAAAAAGTAGTTTGAGTTGCATCAACGGCCTGGCCTGCAAAGGTGCCAGACTTGAAGATCTGGGTAGGGGGGAATGGAGGGACAACTGAATTTTGTTTGGAGGGGGGAATATTTTTTTGTGGGATGTAATTTTTGTACATTAAAAGGTTCAGTGGTTCTGAACTGGCCTAGAATTAAAGTAAAATTGTTCCTTTCCTCCATCGACCCGGGGTCCTTGCATTTTTCAAAAGGGGGAGTTTATTAGGAGTCAATTGTCAATAAGAATTCTTACAGCATTTTCTACGCAGATGCAGCATTCAAATTTAGCTCAAAATTAGTGGTAGTCCGGTCACTCCGGTGGCCTGAGACTCCTGTGGACCACCGAATTGATATTACAGTGCATTCACAGTTGGAGCATCAAAATCCCATTTTGTTATAAATCCAAATACATCAATAAACAATTAAGGAAAACTAATATGCTAATATTCTCAAAAAAAAAAATACTGTAAAATACGGTTGTACACAATTTTCGCAATCGATGATACTTAATCTCAATATGCACCAGCAGCCATTAATTGTTGTAGTGAGTAATTGGCTATAAAGCATGCGATTAGCGGTTCAGCTTCCGTACATGTTTTGGCTTTTGTTAATGTTACAACGCATATATGTTAGTGGTAAACACAGTATATGCATTGTAGCATTACCCAAGCGATCGAACCAACACGTGTTTGATGGCTGAGTAGCATTACACAAGCGATCGAACCAACATGTGTTTGATGGCTGAACTGCGAATCGTGTGTTTTATAACAAAGTACTAATTTCAAAAACAATGTCTGTTAGCACATGTTTAGACCAAGTATCATTAATTATGTACATCAACCATTTATTGTACAGTAATTTTTTTACGGACGAGAATTGCGGGGGTAATAACGCCTCTTACGGATAAATTATGTTATAAGAACTAGATGCGTGTTCGTTACGGAATAATTTTTCATAAGATTTGTATATATTTATTATTTTACCAAGTTAGGACATTTGGAAGGATGAGGGCGGAAGGAAATAAGGGCAAGGCAGTTAGGTGCAGTTGGTGGAGCTTGATTCTTAGGGGCATCACGGCAGTTTGAAAGGCCACCAATGGCAATTGCCGTAGGTTAATTCGAGGCCTGGTCCTGATGCCGTTGATGAGATTTTATTACCCCGAGTTAAAAATTTCATTGAAATATGAAAATGTACTTATTGACAAACACAACTGTACCAAGAATGAAGCTGATCAGAGATAGAGAGTTTGCACTCATGAATATTAATGAAATGAAATTTCATTGTCATGTGACAATGTACCACTAAGAGTTTTTAAGAATTTTACTGATAGCCCCGCCCACTCGTTAATATTCATGTCATGGACAACAAAAACAGTAAGGCACATCTACTAATCATTGAGCATCTACTAATTCAATATGACATAACATTTCTGAGATTTGGTGTTGACAAGCTATTTTGAGCCATTTAGCACTAAGCCCCACCCACTCATGAATATTAATTAGATGAAATTTCACTATCATTTGACCAATGTACCACTCATCATCAACTTACATCACCATACCAAGTATGAAGCAGATCGCACGTACTGTTGCAAAGATATTTTTTAAATAATTTTACTTTAACTTGCCCTGCCCAATGTCCACTCATCAATATTCATGTCATGGAAAACAATAGGGCACATCTACTCAACATGGGTCATCTACCTGTAACATATATGACATTGACCCAACATGCTGTTGTTGAGATATTGTGTTTATGAGTGTGTGGTCACATCACATACACACATACAATGTATACACACACACGCCAACTTGATCTCAAAGGTAACTCGCTCTTCGGCATCATAACCAAAAATGGGGAGAGACATTTTTTAACGAAATTTAACCTTTCAAAATATTGTATTTTCATTGTCAGCACTTTTATATTTTGGACAATGATTAATCAACCCCCCAATACCCCTCAGCAATGCCACTGTCAGTACTGCCTCATATATCCACTACTTTCGGCCTCCCCTGTAATTATTATCTGTTACCTTAATGACTGTCAGTTTGATTTTAAAGTACTTGCAAAACAATTTTCATATATATATATATATGCATGTAGTCATAAAAATCAGGAATTTCAAAGAGGATGCAATTTCATTGGTTAAGCCCACCACTGTCACCCTACCATTGATGTATACAGTTTTACAGCTTTGGGGAGTCCAATGGGGGAAGTATGGGGGGAGTATGTTTGCCTTTTCTTTACATTCTACTGCAAATGTAATCGTCTTCAAAATATAACATTTTCTCCCTCATTTTGTGGAAAAAAAAAAAAAAACATTTTTTTAACGATTCAACTTTCACGGAACAACTATTAAACTATGAAGTTGTAACCACGGCAGGCAACATACATGTTAAGTACTTTACAATTTTAACATAGGGAGAACACAATGCATGCTATTCCTGGCTCCATATGTTTATACATTAAGTACTGGAAATACATTCCACACAGCCAATAACCAGCAGGTGAAAATCCCAGCATATTAAACAATGCATCACATTGCCATGGTGATAATATTGCCACAGAACTGGTAGTAAGGTGTACATGTGGTTCTGCATGCAGTCACTTGACCTCACCTGATCTAAGTTCGCATTTTAGGGTTTTAACATGAACTCAAAAACAAGAAATAAATCTTCACCCAGGTGCCACCCCTGTCACAAGTGTTGCATACCGAACGGTGACGAAGTTTCTTTCAGACAATGGTTGCCCCAGACATGTGATTTATTCCTCATCTTTAGATATTTTATTCAATTCATCCAACTTCATTCACAGACATTTCAAAGTAGGCGGCACAACATTTCAGTACGAGTGGTACTGAATTTTTTTGGGGGGCAACATTTTTTGTGGGCCGAAATTTTTTGTATGGTAAAAATGGGGGAGGGGAAGTCTCCCCCTTAAACTTAAATGTTAAATTCATGTTGTCACACCAAACACACATTACTCATCTTTGACCCCGAAAAAATAATAGAATAGGAAAGACTTTAATCCTGTCATATTATGAATTTACCATCTCTCCCTTTCATTCATCAGATAATTAATCAGCAAAAATCTAAATCTATCTGAATGCAAGACTTAAAAGGAAACCTTCATTGTATTGAATCAACAAAGAGTACAAATATTGTATATTCCCAATTTGATGTCTCATGGCTGGAAATGTCAAACTAAGACGGAAAATTTGCAGACAATTAATTTATGCAAATTTACTTAAATTGATCTGTTTGAGTAAAATAAAAAGTTCAGAGAATTCATTTTACATCTCCATATAATTAGAAAATAATTTGTTTTGTTGAAGTAAACAATGTGATTGCCAACAAAATATTGTACTTTAATAATGAACAATATTAATTAATATTGATTCAGTGCAGATTTAATTTGAAGAGTTTCTCGCATATAAGTGATTGTATGTAATAGTGTCACACTGTTTGTGTTAATTCTTATTAAAAGTTGTTTTAAAAAGCAACAAAGCACTGTTGCTTGGGTATTAAGGCCCCATTTCTTCACTGTCTTCCTTGCTTTAGTACATAAAGTGGTTTACATGATATACAGCATGTGGTGACAGTGGTGGACATGTACATCAGTGTTCTCCACTACCTGTTTTGTCTGGGTGCTGCACCCTGACAAAATATGCAGAGGACTAAAATGTGCCACCCGAACAAAAAGTTCTGCCACCCGGACAATTATTTATTCAAAACCTTATAACTAAACATACAACAATAACTTTGGTGTACACATTGTGTTATGACCAGCAGAAATGTCCTTCAGTCATCAAATAAATCTATAGTCACATTTTGATTTCCCTTTCACTAGCATTTTTTAAGGGGAGACACACTCACCTCTCACCAGGGCAACGATCACTACAAACCTAAATCTCCAGAGCACCCGGACAAAAATTGAACCAGTGGAGAACACTGTATCACATTGGCCATTTTTAATATGCACATGTATTAATTAGTTACAATAATCGGTTTATGCTTATAATTTGTCGCCAAACAAAATGGATTCAGAGCTTCATTACTCGCTAATAATGTAGAATATAGTTGTTTTATTGGAAGAACTGTGTGATTAAACCAGCAGAATGAGAGATACATTCATATTTTGCTTCACAAAGTTAGACCTTATATATAGTAACTTTAATGGTAGTGACCAAAATAGCAGTGATGAAAATAAAATATTTGAGCAATAAAGTGACATCTTTTTCCCCATCACATTGATATTTTTGGGGGAATGGGGATTGGTTTTAGTGGTCAAATGATTATTGGTATCGGAATCGTCAGATTATTGCATATTCGGTATCGCAATCGGTAAAAAACAGTTCAGTACCAGTTATTTCCTACTGATTATTTAACCACATTTGAAAGGTTGAATAAATTCAAAAAATTTAAAATTTGATTCTTCATATTCACAGAATTTGATTCTTCATATTCACAGAATTTTGCTGTTCACGCAGAATTTTGCAGTTTCCGATAGTTTATTAAATATCTATTTGATATTGGAGATATGCGTCGAATGTTCCATAGTAGCCTATTTATGATAGCGACATGCACCCCGGTTTGCACACTTAACGATAACTATTACAATAAAAATATTACAAGCCGAAAAATATCGGTCACGAAATTAGGTATGTCCACCATACAATATGATATATTGTAATTAACACAGCGTCGAGCTTAACATAAGGCGAGCAAGCCTGTTTTAGCCGAGTGCTACCGTTGTGAATAATGCAATTGTTGCCGGTAATACATCTAGCTAAAAAATGTCAGTTGCACTTAAACTTACGCATATTATTGGATGTCATTCAGCAACTTGTATATTAAAATGTTGTAACTGTTTATGTAAAAAAATACATTGAGGTAAATCCAAAGCATTAATTTAATAATTTGTTAATCATAAATAAAATTTGTAAAACATTGTTGCGTAACTACAGCCCAGGCCTAGCCTATAGACCTACAGTCGTAATGCTATATGCTCGTGAAAACATCACTACATAAATCATGTTCAATATTCTCTAAAAAAAGACCATCACACATTAATTTGAACAAAAACAAGAATAGCTTTCGAGAGCAGCTTTCAGTGAGCCAGGTCACGTAATATTAAATTTCGTGGAACTGGTACATGGGTATATAACTTCGGGAAACGATGTCCGATAGTTTAGTACGTTGCACAGCTGGAAAGGCCGTATCGGAATTACATTTTGAAATTCCCTACACTGCCGAAAGAAGTTTTCGAGTTACATGCCATTTTGTGTTTGATACTGAAAAAAATATGCAAGGTTTAAAATTTAGGACGATAATAACAGCTAATTCAACATACTCTGTAAGTTATTAATCTTCCTGCCTGTTATTACTTTCTTTTATGTTCAGTGTAATGTTTTGCTGAATTGGGCGGGAAGCCTCATTTTTATTCCTACTTCAATATGGCCATTTTAGATTTGTCAAAGATTTACAAAATTGTTTAAAAATGAAGATTAGGGTAAGAATTATTGGTTAGGGTTCACCCTGTAGGAATATTGGGTATGTCCTTTCATGATTCAGTGTCAAATTTACCAAAAATCCCTGAGAAGTTAGGGTTTTCAAGAAATGGGCGTGGTAAGATTTCTAGCAATTTGATTGACTTATTTGGCATGATTTGGCCATATCAAAGTGGGACAACCAAAAATTTGGAGGGACAACCAGATTTACCAAACCACTTGTCCCTGGGACAACCATTTATTTTCCCTAATTTCGAGCCCTGATATATATTTGTTGTTGATGTTAGTGTATAGGCAGGTAGTAGGCCATACATATACTGTCTTTGGCATGGACCTAATGAATATTAATGAGCAGGTGTAGATTAATGCAAAACCCTTCAAATCACAATATCTTTGCAATTATTAACTGTATATATAACTATATATAATATAGCTATATATAGCTATATATAGCACTGACTCAAAATTAACTAAATGAGGTACGTAATATCATAATTATGATAATTTTCCATTTTAAGTATACCTAGCTGCTACTGTATATACACAGCTACAGTAATACTCGTCCAATCAAGTATGTAATAGTTCAATTTTCTGATTGCCTCAGATGATATGTGAATTGCATCCCTTCATAACAGTATGTCTGCGGTTAAAGAATCATAATCAAATATTTACACATGGATGACGATTATACTCGTATAGAGTATAACCCGAGGCAAGATCTGTTCCGTTTCCATTTTCAAATGCGACAGGATTCTGTTATTAAGGTGATTAGATATAGATTTGGATTAAGGCCTTTAGAAGATTATAATTTGTTTAACAACAGGTGAAAAGGAAGGGATGTTGGGTAGGGGGAGAGGGAAGATGGTTAATAAGAGGTTAAGGCAGGGTTTTTCATTGAGCATACTTTACACCTTAAAGGGTCTCAGGGGTTTTAATTTATTTTGTTTAAACATACACCTGTTCAAATGTTGGTCCATTGAGCTATGCAACCTGCAACTAAAATGAAACCCTGGGTTGTGGTGAAGGGGAGCAGTGGCAGGGGCTGGGGGTGGGGGTTTGGGGTATAATGGCCGGGACATTATCACAGTCAGCTTAATTCCTACAGGTACATATAATACCCTGTACTCCCTATATTTTGTACCGCCAATATTTTTACCCCCAATCTTTGAAACTTGGCTTGGTACTTGTTCTGTTCAATCAATGGACATATTTAAATTAGGCCAATTAGATATAGCAGTCTATCTTTGGTACAGCTACATGCAGAGAGTCTATACCACTGAATCTGGAGTTCTAGTTTAATGAAATGGGTTGACATATATCAGTGCTATTGTAATATACAGGTATACTAACATTTGAACTCAGTACAAATTGTACCTTCATCCTGTGCAAACTGAAACCTGGTCAACTCATAGTTCAGAATCTTGAAGAGCATCCACACTTGACCCTGGATCTGGAGTTAACGAAACCTTGGTTAAGTGGGGAGACAGGGAAGTTGATAGGGGACATTTCATTAATGTTAAAAAAATTAATGTTCCGTAGAAGAAAAAAATATGGATAAACGATAAAGAATTGCCAAAGAATATCGACTCCTAGTGACATTGTGAATGGTCATAATAGATTTACTGTAAGTCATTTCACATGCAAAAATGGCTGCCTCTGCTAGGTGACATTCACAAGCACCTGGCGGGCACCGGACAACACTCCAACAATTACAGCACTTAGGAATGTGAGGACAAAACATAGGCAAATCACATACTGCAGGCTTAATGTGGGGAGCTATCTTGTCATTATTTCTGGATAACAGTGAAAAACTTGAAAACCTGCCTTTATGGCAGATTTCCACAAATGACAAGGTACTTTCAGGCATGTTTAATGTAGTATATGTGGAATTTGTAATCTACCAATGAAAGTTGAGTAAAATCTTAAAGGAATAGTTCAGAGGAAAATGAAGGAAAACTACACTCTCAGTGGTGAAGTCCCATTACAATTAGCATTTCTGGTTGCTGAGATAATGGATGGTTGAGCTCAAGCACATTTTCTAATTTCATTAAGAATCACAGCTGGACATTGAAGAATCACAGCTGGCTGGACATTGAAGAATCACAGTTGCACATTGAAAAATCACAGTTGGACATTGTAGAATCACAGTTGCACATTGAATCCAGAAGCTTTAGTTTTTCTTTATAATGTAATTAGTGTTTTTTTCTTGAAATAAATTATCTATATAAATAGAATAATAAAGTAACATTTTTGAAAAAATGTTATAAATTTTGGCATAAACCATTTCAAATTGGTATAAAAAAAACTGTGACATCACAAATGGGTCCAGATGCTTCACCAAAATTAAAATCCAAAGTGATTTCGAAAATCGATATCTCAACAACCAAACATGCTATTGTAATGGGACTTTACAATTGATTTTTTTAAATAATTTTTAAAATAATTAATGTTTGCAACAGATAGGGAATAGGCAAAATGATTCTAAATGTTTTTCCTGGCATTGAAAGTGGCACAGATGTTGAAATTTAACAAATTGAGCAACATACAAAAAGCTAAATTTCCCAAAATTAATCTTCATGCCTGTTCCTGATGTTAATGACCTTTTCGAAATGAATAGACCAACCAAATCTCAAAATTGAATCAACTTAACATATTTGAATCAAAGTTTGTTAAGTAAAACTGGTCAACCAAAAAGTTCCTATGGGTTAATATAATATATGTGTATATAATTGACCATCCAAATGTTTCATG
>JAODFY010044415.1:0-12543 GCA_027580055.1 Paracaudina chilensis | reverse complement strand
TAAATCAAACCAATCTTGTCTTCTTGTATTTTCCGAGAACTGTCAGTGTGTTTTTCTCGTCTCTGAAGAAGTGTAAATAAGGTATCAATTCACCCCAGTACCTATCTCTTATCGACGAACCCATATCTAACATAACGAAGTCGTGAGTCCATAAAACATTATCTAACACTAAGCTTAGAACAGCCTCTCCGTGTTTAAACACATATATATCGTCTGAGCCATACATGTACAGTACAGTAGCTACTCTATCTACATGCCTTGATGTACCGCACCAGGATACAAAGGTCACAATTGAGGATTTATTGATAAATTGTTAATTCCGAAATATTCTTGAGTGCTAAATGTACCATGTACATATAAGAGTCTATGTTTCACACTCAGTTGAACTTTGATAAAAAAAAAAAAAAAACGAACATCAAACTCTACATCTGGGTATGTTCTCTTGGGTTTCTCTATGCCATTGTTGGTTTGGATCATAGCAACCTGAAAAAAGAGTAGACATGGATTAAAAACCAATATAGCCGCTTATTTTAATACACAATAGAGTAGCAATAATGACATAGATTAGCTTATTTACTATATAAACATACAATACATGTTTGTGGGCAATTCCACGCCAAAGTGGACACGGACCAAAAATATCAAAATGATTTGTTACTTCACTTAAATTGTATATTAGCTCATATACTGTACACATACAATACATGTAATCATTTATGAGGGCAATTCCACGCCAAAGTGGACACGGACCCAAAATTTCATTTTTTATACTTCACTTATTTTATATTTTTGTAATCGGCATCTTATTAGAGCTCATGAATCAAGAAACCAAATTCAAATTGATATTTAAACATTCACTAAGATCTTTATTTTACCCATGATACTGGAATGGAATGCATGATCAAAATTAACACAAAAGTGTCAAATGTCATCAAGTTAATGCAATGTTGTATACCAAGTTGGTTTATTCTCTCTGATAGTTAGTTAATGCTTACCCATGGAAAGCCATTCAAGCAATTTACATATATATTGACAGGGATGTGCCCACGCCGGACGGTCCCACCCGGAACTAATAATTTCTCCCCGGCACTAATTAAAAAATCATGAATTATATAATCATAAAAATCATCTGTTTGAAGAGTTTGAAGTAGCAGCCTATTGCATCTCAGCACCAATAATGGAAGAAAAATATTCAATTTTATATCAGACCCCGCCGTGAAGATGGCGAACAATGTGCCCGGCACTCAGAAAATCCTGGGGCAAATCCCTTATTGGTTTTAGAGATTTTGTGTAGTGCCTGTAGCCTATCGCGGTATCAGGAGAATCAGTTTATATTGCACTTCATTGAAACCGGGGTTTTAGAAAAAATGGGTATGCCCATGTATGCCCTATATAGCTATGTTGAGCCAATAAAGTAACTATTGTTATGACAGTTAAATACAATTGTACATCACACAAGACATAATGTAGATATACCGTAGGCATATATACGTGTGTACAATAGAGTTTATTATTAGTACACTTACAATATTTGTGCAGTGTATCCGTAAATGTGTTTAGTTCATGGACAGAAAAGGTGGGCCTATATATAGACACCTTCGTCACGACTGTGCAAACCCATCTCGACAGATTCCTCTTATCAGTCAACAACCACAATAACACAACACACCCAACCAACACAGGAATTTATCAAGGCCAGAACTCAACGCCCTAAAAGAACTTTGTGATAGGGATCACATAACAACAATCAGTAAAACGATGGCGCTCCCACAAACGTGTTGCATCTGTTGACTTGTACTTCAACAAATGCTACCTTTTACCAAAGAGAAATTCACATTTTCTTTCTTTATTATAAAGGTATGTGTGTTTAATCACGGTAGTCTAATTAAATTGGACCAATGTGTTAGAACCCTATTTGACAGGAATAACCCAACGGGCATTCTGTGATATTAATTAGGTCAGAGAAAATCCATCCTTGCAGCATACAAGTTAAACCCAGATGCCTACAGAGAGAAATTCCGTTGTGCAAGTAAGTTACCTTCAGAAACTTTCCGCCAATATGGTAATCGATTGAATTTGTATTTACGAAGATGAACAAAGCCTTCTAATAATAATTTGGTGTCCCATAAAGGTAGCTGACCAAGTAGTTTCTTCCCTCCGAGATGATACAGAACCCTACGTCTTAAGTTGTTGGAACAACGATGGTCAAAACTGGAGGATTTGATGGATTTAGCAGATAAAATTGCAATTGCGAGATCATGTAGGAATAGGACGTGAAGCTCCAACTGGTCAGGGGCAGAGAAGGCCAGGCCCAAGCTGGAGATCAGATTCTCAAATGGTGAGGTGCTATATTTGTAATGAGTTATTACTGCCCAAATGCCCAGACGATAAACCTGATGAGAGTATCTGATAGCACTCGCCATGAAGAATTGATCCCCAAAGAAGCTGTTCCAAGGAGACAGAGTGATACAGAGTTTAAATGTTCACTAGATGGTGCATATTTTGAAATCACTGTAGTGGCGCTGCAGTTTCCCTTATTTCAGCGTCGATGGTTGGTTCGGGGCCTGTTAAACAAATCGGCCCGTTACATCTCTCCTTGTTATAGACAGCTCTCCATGTTTGGTAGTTGGGAAATATGGTGTTTACTACAAGGTGCAGGAGAAAAGGAAGACCTATTGGTAACTGACATCGTATGATCCCATGCCCCGTTCTTTTTGGTCTTGATATGCTCAAGCGGTTCCCCTTACTGTTGGACTTGAACAACAATTCATATTGGTCTGAAAGATGTAAAGCCTGCCTAAAGTTTCCTTTGGTATGGGTGCAACAACGCGAATGGGTTATTGTACGCCCTACTGCCAAGTTTTCTCTACCAGAGGCACAACATAAAGCTATTGAATGTGAGGACATTAAGTACGATATTGATCCTGTTATTCGGGGTAAAATTCCAGGGTTTGACAGTGAGTTGGATCAGTTAATGAATTTGTACAAAAAAATATTTATGGATAGGCCGGGCGGGGTATTGTCATTGGTTAGAACAGTATTGGTACAGGGAATTCAATGCCAGTTTAGACAAGGGTCTTATAAGTTGTCCCCAAGTAAAAGGGAAAAATTGAGAGAACAAGTTATACAAATGCTTGACTGGGGTATTATTGTACTGTCAATCTCGGAATGGTGTGTGATGGTACCTAAACAGGATGGTTCTTATCGTTTGGAAATTGATTATAGAGGTATTAATTCGGTGACAAAGCCATCTAATTATCCAATTCCAACCATCGAATCGATCTTGTACTCCATGCATCAAAGTTGTTTTTTTCTACAATTGATCTTAAATCAGGTTTTGGCAGGCTGCATTACGTAAGGAAGATCAATGTAAGACAGCTTTTGCATGTGAGTATGGTGCTTTATAGTTTACTAGGCTACCATTTGGACTTAAGAGTGCCAGTCAATGTTTTCAAAACCTTTTCAAAACCCGGAAGTGTTTTTACACTTATATCGATGATATTGTGATCCACCCTTTAAATATATAAACTAATTTTCAGGACCTACATGCTGTGCTGTCTTTAAATATATAAACTAATTTTCAGGACCTACATGCTGTGCTGAAAATCTCCCTTCCCCATCCAATAAGAAATCTCTATAAAGATTATTATGTCTGGCCGGTTGGTGTTCTAAATTTATTTCAGGATATTCCAGAATTGTAGAACCTCTTAATAAACTGAAATGTAAAGATGTATACCAAATAGAACATATAGGGCATTGGAAAACCCATATCGCCTCACTTTTCCCCGAGCCAACACAAACTTTTCGTTTCTTCTTAGCGTCAGCCATTATTTTAAACAATCCTGTTCCCCCAGTGGACCCAGTGTTACGTTGAATTAACCCACGTGCGCCATACCAGCACAGTATTGACTGATATATAATTTCGCAAATTATGATACTCTGTGCCAAGAGGTGCTGACAATCTGTTTTTTGCGTTGAAGTTATGTGCCCAAAAGTTAACGATTAGGGGTTCAAACGTTAGCTTAAAAATCATTTGTAACGTTAGATATTCCGGCCGGAAAGATCACCCTGGGGACGCAATAGATATTTTTCGTCCGAATAAACTGTTCTTTATCACTTTCTTTTCATTACTAGTAATTATTATGTACTAACACACACGTGTTTTTGCTGGGGTTCATAGTTGCCCATTTTTAAATGGCCAAAACAGTGTTTTTTCGCACTGTCGTACGGCGGCAAAATCACGTGCACCTCTGATATGGAACACCAAAAGGGTCACCGTATTTCGAGTAAACCTATTACGAGTACTGAATTTACATGTTGTTTATTGTAGTACTACTAAAGTTACATGTTGTAGTACTAAATTTACATGCTGTATATTGTAGTACTACTAAAGTTACATGTTGTAGTACTAAATTTACATGTTGTATATTGTAGTACTACTAAAGTTACATGTTGTACTAGTAAATTTATATACGTTGTACTACTTAAGTACATGCTGTAGTACTATGTTGTACTACTAAGTTATATGTTGTACTAATGAATTTATACGTTATACTACTAAAGTTTCACGTTGTACTACTAATGAACACATACTGATTCAACATTGAGTACTGCTACGGACCTGCGTGATTCGAGATTGTGTTCTATCACGGACCTGCGTGATGAATACCATTTTAATTTCTTTTGGTCAGAGCAGGGCTTATACCGGATTAATAGGATACTGTGTATCAGGTAGGGAATTGTTCGGATGGGAGATGTCCTAGAACCGAGGCGATACAAACTATTGAGCTTTCCCACTTAGGTTCTAATCCTGTCGTATACAAAGAAATGTATAATTTTGTCATTTTTTTCTCTAAAATTAATTGATAATTACTCGAACAAACAATTCCTATGTAATCCATCCAGTAATCGTGGCCGAGTAGTTAATTCGATAGACTGTACTGTACTGGAGGACGTCACATTCCGGCTCCTGATTTTGGCCGTTATTTAGCGTTTGTCAAGTATCTGCTCTTAGGTGAGCGTTCAATAGTCTCATCTATAAGTATCGTTAAATTCATTACTGCATGACAAAAATAGTTCTGATGTAACTGATGTAACATTTGCAATTAAACGTGTAAACTACAGCGTCTGGCGACCCATGTGGTCCTGTTTACTGTTGGGATGAGTTCCACGAAACCAGCTAGTAACGAAAGTACTATGAATAGTGGAATATCTATGAAGGCGAATAGTATTAGAGTAATGGACGATGGCTTCGTATCCGGCGATTTGCTGGACGCGATAATTGAGGATATTGGGACCGATAACATAGTGGGATAAGTGTGACAGTTGCTGGTCAATAGGTGATTACCCTAAAACAAAGCAGCGATGCAGAACTATTATAACGAACTGGTTTGCAAAGTATTGGACGTCCTGTCGATGTTCAAGGGTTTACGAGAAACATCACAGTAAGTCTTTTTGGAGTACCTTCTAACCTTCCTATGTAGATGAAGATCTGAACAATATATTGACTGAATATGGTTGTAAAATCAAAGCTCGTTGGACACGCAAGACCTACCTCAATTACCCGAACATTGAAAACGGAATCCGGTTTGTAAGACTCGAACTGCCTAATACCAAGAAAAGCCTTCCATATGCACTCATTGTTAATGCCGTCCATCTTAGAATAACACACAACGGGCAAGAACGTGTCTGCAACTTATGTTTTAGTGGGGACCATAATATTATGCGTAACTGTCCAAAATACACCTGCAGAGGATGCCATGAACAAGGCCATTCTGAAGCGCATTGTCCCCACGTATTGTGCTACAAGTGCAAGAAATTTGGGCACAAAAGTCTTACGTGCCCTGGTGGAGAGAACGCCAAAACAACAAACGAGGCACGAAACGTGGCACGGAAGGAAAATGAAACCAACCATAAGAACAAAGGAATTCATCAGGCAACAGTCCAAACCGACAACCCGATGAAAACCGTCAAATGCGATGATGAGGACTGATTGGATTACAATTAAGGACAAAAGTAAAAAGTTTTTGCCAAATGTTTCAGTGGCACGAAACATTTCAGCAAAAGGCCACATCCGCACCGCAGAATGACCACCCGCCCTTGAAATAACATCATAATGACAACCACAACCTTTTATATAATAATCTCTCTAGCTTGCCTGAACTGCAACGGCCTAATCAATCATAACAAGAGGCAGGAACTGTTCGAACTTTGCGCCAAACAAAAATACGACATCATTTTACTTCAAGAAACGTTCTGGGATCTGTCCATCTACATAAAGCCAAATTAGAATGGCAGGGAGAGGTAATTTCATCGACCTGCTCAGAAATTAGAAAGGGAACGACGTGTCTAATCAGAAAGGACAGTGACATTGAACTATGCCAATACGTTTCCCATGACAACGGGCGCCTTTTACAAATTAATATTGAAGTGGATGATCAACCTCTTACAATTTTTAATATACATGCACCCAACACCCAGGGGGAGAGGAAATCTTTCTTTTTGAATCTATATGAGACCATCAAGGCAATCCCGAACCCGGTTATAATAGCCGGCGATTCCAATAATGTCATCAATACATACATGGACAAATACCCTCCCATGCCTCATTCAGATTCGTCTCGCAAACCTCTTCAAGACCTCATGGAAGAATTTAAATTATGATATTTGGAGAGAACGCACCCCGCTTCGAGAATTGATCTTTCCTTATCTCAAAGGCTCTAACACAAAACGTTGTCCATTGTGATGTTCACAATTACCCTAGATCCGATCACGATATTATTGAGTTAAAGCTTAACCTTGCCCTGATCCAAAGAGAACAGGAAGTTGGATCTTTAATAATTCTCTTTTAGAAGACCAGCTGTTCTGCTTTAAGATTGAAAATCTGACCCCGAATTAGAAACCAATATGTTATCCTCGTATGACAAAATGAAAGTTGAAATCAAACACAGCTACATCCGATATAGCAAACGCCAACAAAAAGTTCTTCGTCGGGGAAAGAAACAATTAATAAAGCAAATAAATAACGAAAGATATAAGGCCCAGAAATGCAACGACTATGAAACAACAAGACGATCCAAGATTAAGTGGTTTGAAGAAGGAGAAAAATCCACCAAGTTTTTTCTCAATCTGGAAAAATGCAAACAAAAGAAAAAAGTAATGAAACAATAATTTTAATGATGATGGGGTTATTATTAATGATCAACCTTCAATAATTAACGAACAGGTAATTACAACTCTGATCTTTATAAAAGTGAGAACAATGACCTAGCAGCCGGAAAATACTGCTTGGTAATATATCTAGGTCCCTCAATGCGGACGAAACCATATCTTGTGAGGGTGAAATCAAAATGGATGAGCTATATGAAGCAATAAAAGTTATGGAAAATAATAAAAGCCCCGGTCTCGATGGCTTAACTGCTGAGTTTTTTTGGACTGAACTCTGCCCTATTATTCAGAAACTAGCATGTGTTATTTTTTATACTAACATAATGGCAAATTCTATGAAAACCGGTCTACTTACTCTTATCCCCAAAAAGGGAGACTTGAGAATACTTAGTAACTGGAGGCCTATTATCCTTCTAAATAATGATTATAAAATTATTACTAAATCTCTCGCCAATAGAATTTCAAAAGTTATTTGTTCTCTTATTTCCGAAGATCAGACCTGTTGTATTCCTGAACGTAATATCTCTGATAATGTCCTTGTTATGAAAATTATTATTGATCGAGTAAATGCAAATAATCTTAAAGGGTATGTTCTTAAGATTGATAAGTTAAAAGCCTTTGCCAGAGTTAACCATAATTACATTTTTCATACCCTCAAGAAAATGGGATTTGATGAAAATCTTCGTACTTGGATTAAAATATTTTATACCGATATCCAAAGTCGTATAAAAAAACGGTTATATTTCTCATACATTTCCTATTAAGAGAGGGGTACGACAAGGGTGTCCCATGATGCTATTATCAATAGCAAGGCTATTTCTGGTATTAAGTTTAAAGATTATGAAACTTAAGGTATTCCAACACGCGGATGACACGACGTTCTTTCTTTCAAATGTGTCAAGTATTGATGCGGTTATGCAAGTAATTAAGATGTATGAAAAGAGTTCAGGCTTGAAATGTAATGTTGATAAAACTGAACTTTTAATTGTAGGAAAGGGACAAGTCAATCGCAGCCGTTTTAAATTTCCTATAAGATTTTATTGAAGTACTCGGTGTTGTGCTAGGTAATGACCAACGTACGGGACTTGAAAACAAGTCATGTGTTAATATTTTAAGCAAAATAGGGCAGACATCTTATCACAGCCTTTATTTCATAATCCTTTTATTACAAATAGTGCCAAGGAAACGCTCTTTAATAGATTTTTTTTTTTATAGACGGGGGGTTACTGAGTGACATTAAGTTTGAAATAATGCCAAAATACTTGACGGAAGAGGCTATTTGTGAATCTATTCAAATGTGTAACCCCAGTTCAATGGTAGATTTGCAGGATGTTAAAGACTACTTTCTTCCTACGTACCTACGTCAGAAAATTTATTTATTTTCTATATCTAACTCAGTAGGAGATAAACAGGCGATAATATGCAAAAATGAAGAATACGGAAGAATGCAATACAGTTTGCTGGGCTGAGCAAGGGTACCTCGCTCTGCGCTTGAAAAGAAAATAAATAACATCCTTCATATTAGTGACGCCATTCCTATAGAATGGCTCAACGATTTTTTTTCTAGCGACAAAATTGTCAGTACACAGAGCGATGAATTGTCTCTTTTCATGTGATAACGAACCCATTGATGCATGTAATCGTGCACTTTTTTACTCCGCAAGGCAAGGCAATGACAATACATCAAAAGGATTAAGTCACTGGTGATCAATTTAATCTGACACAAGTTAGATGAAATAATGTTTATGGTGGAATTAAGAGCAACAAGGACGCTGATTTGGATTTTAAAATACTTCACAACAAAGTTTTTACTAATGAAAAGTTATACAAACTTAATATTAACGACTCGCCCTTATAAACGTTTTTTTTTATAAATATTTTGGAAATGGCTAATCAATCGAAGTTTGCCCTAATTTATTTTCTTAACCCTTATCCGCATTGGTGGTCGTGAACGACCCATAAATGTTGAAGACAGAATTTATTTGATACGTCACACCCTCAACTTCATTTGCGCATGCTCCTGGGAGTGACGACACGATGCGCTCCACTGAGCATCACTTCACGCGGCCGCGGTTTCTGGTAGCTACTCGCAGTTTCGACATATCGTGGAAGCAAAACACTTTATTCGGCTTAGGTATGACGAAAAATGTGTATAAATGTGTATAAAAATGTTATTTGGAAGAGTCGTATAAGATTACTCAATGAAAAAAATAATATCGAAAAGTATTTTCATAACTATGCTAAAACGAATATGTTGAGGTTAAGGAAAGTCTTTGGGAATATTTTTACAGGAAGGTGTAGTTATTACTTTCGACCCAAGCGGAACGTATAATTATGTTTATGATAATCAGAACTGAAACAACTGATTGTTTTACTTTGAATAATTGCTAACAATTATTATAGGATTATAATCCCTGTAAGACTTTATTTTAAATCTAAGAAACATTGTTAAATAAATGTTTGTAAATATTTGTATATATTTAAGATTGGGTGAACCAGTTGGTACACCCTTAAAATATAAGAAAAAAGTCGATAGACTAGAAATCTATTGGGCTATGTCCCCACAGGTTCGAATCCTGCCGACTACGAAGTGTAATATATTATTTTTTATATGTTTTTTTTATTTTCCCTAAAATTAATTTATATTACTCAAACAAACAATTCCTAGGTAATCCATCCAAAAGTCGTGGCCCGAGTAGTTAATTCGATATACTAGAAATCTATTGGGCTATGCCCGCGCAGGTTCCAATCCTGCAGACTACGAAGTGCATGTAAATATGATACATAATAATGTACATTATCATACCGACATTTCTTTTTTCACCATAATAGCCGAAGTTTAAACAAATGTTGATAACATTAACACTTTTATTAACCATTTTGCATGGATAATTATATACTCATAGAAAAACATCGGATAAATAAAAGGGGAGGAGTAACTACGACATTTAGTTTTAAAAACAGACCTGGCTTATCCATTTTTAACGATTCTATAGAATCCCTCTATTTAGAAGTAACAATATCCCATAATAATGAAAAATAAATCGTAGGTGTTATTTACAGACTCTTGTTATTTTATATTCAAAACACTAACTATTATAGCAGACTAACATTGTAACTCCTATATTATGGGAAATTACAATATCGATTTATTAGATAAACAAATCCAGTAGCTTTTTAAATATTTATTCAAACGGATTCGTTCCGGTTATTAATAAACCTAATCGTTTTAGTAACAGTTCAGCAACATTAATTGGCAACATTATTACTAATGTTAATTCCAATATTAATTCATATATTTTTATTACAGATATAAACGATCATTTGCCGATATTTCCCAGTGTATCAACTAAGAGGAAAGAACAGAACAACTATAAATGTAAGAAATTATAGCAACAACAATATTAGACGCTTCATTTCAGCAATCAAGGATAAAACATGGGATAATATGCTAATCCAAAACGACGCTAATATTGGTTACAACACTTTTGCGGACTATATAAATTCAACCTACAACAATTGTTTTCCATATTGTTCCGATGTTCAGATATTGAAATTAAAATCAATTGAATTAAGAACAGTAAACGGCAGATACAGTGTAAAAAGGAGTTGGAAGAGAGTTTTAAGATTCTTTACAAATGAGATATAATTTCACTACTTTTGGGAAATAATTTGGGCTTACATAAAAACTAAGGTATCGGTGCTTACAGAAATAAGTATTAAAGCGCGCGTGGAGGTACCTCCGGTTTTTCAAAGTCCGCTGGGCTCTTCCTTAAAGGCGGTCACATTCCGAGCGGCGGGCGTAGGCATTTGGGGATCCATGGCGGGGTTGAAAAGGAGGCGTTTGAGACGATGGGCGTCAACCGTGGCGTTGAATAGAAGCGTTGGAGGCAATGGACGACAACCGTGACGTGCCCACAGGACAGACCAGGTAGGAACAGGTAAACAGGTAATGTACAGTTTGGTATATAGTATCCCGCATGGTTTTACGACGATGTTCCCAGGTAGGTTAAGTGGTTGGTCCAGGTTTCCAAATTTACATTTCCAAATTTACAGAGACATGATAAGAGAGAGTGTTCCACGCCTCCGACAAGTTCTTTTAAACAAGTCACTAATTCAGCGCCGAATGATTCAGTTTGCATATGTACGTTCTGCATTGTCAATAAATCAACGTAACAATTAACACTACTTCATGTTATTGATATAAACATTTGCAGCCCTTTGGGCTTGCATAACTTAAGACATTCTTAATGCAGCAGTAAGACAAACGCTCTTCAAACAAGAACAAAGGCAGCGTCCTCGGCTGTTCAAACTACATAATAGAACAAACAATTACTAATGTCCATACAATTCATACGAGATTAAATAATTCCTGAACTAATGAATACTATTACATAACAATATTATGACATTAGTAAAACCAAAAAAACGCAAAAAGAAACATCCTTGGATCACAAAAGGTACTTTGACTTCTATTAAACGAAAGAACAAACTTTTCAAGCATTATATAAATGACTCTACACAAAGTAATAAGATTACTTACAAAACGTATCGTAATAAGCTTAATCATATCATTAGATTCTCTAAAAGATTATATTTTAACAACAAATTTTATGATGTCAGTAATAATCCGAAGGACACGTGGAATACTATCAATGAAATTCTCCATAATGGTCGCAAACAATCAACATATCCTGCTTCTTTCAAAAATGGTAATCAAGATATTAGCAATGACAATGACATAGCAAATGATTTCAATAACTTCTTTGTTAATCTAGGCCCATCATTGGCCAAAAATATTAAGAACAAAGGGTCACATAATGAATTTATGGAGAGTAATACTAACAGTCATTCTATTTTTACATATCCGGTATGTGAAGATGAATTTGTGAAAGTTGCGACTTCCTGCCTGAAACCAAACAAAGCAGCAGGATATGATGGTTTAAAGCCGGGTATTATAAAATGCATTATTCCTTTTATTTCTATTCCACTAACCCACATTTGTAACATATCTTTCAATACTGGAACCTTTCCAGACTCATTGAAAATTGCAAAAATTATTCCGGTATTTAAAAAAGGTGATACAGATTTATATGTTAACTACAGACCAATATCATTGCTTTCATGTTTTTCTAAAATAATTGAAAGACTTATGTTTAATCGTATTTTAAATTTCCTTAACAAGTATGACATTTTATGCAATGAACAATACGGATTTCGCCCAGAGCATTCCACTGAATTGGCATTGGCAGATGCCATTGACAAATTATACACCGGTCTTGAAAATAGTAAAACTTGTATTGGGGTATTCCTCGATCTTTCAAAAGCCTTTGACACTATCGATCACTCCATATTACTCAATAAATTACATCATTA
>JAODFY010044304.1:0-12544 GCA_027580055.1 Paracaudina chilensis | reverse complement strand
GTACTGAAGATCTTATAATGGATGACTTACCTGGAGGTGTGCAGTTTAGGGGTGGAGGGAGGGGGTTATCATAATCCACCTTACCTGGCAGTAGTGGCCTTCAGCTACAGTACTGAAGATCTTATCAATGGATGAATTGGCCGGGAGGGTGCAGTTGAAGACATTAAACTGTCTCTTTAGACGTTCAGGGATGTCGTTCCTTCCCCCTCCTGGTTGGATCATAGCGGCAAGGAACTGAATGTCTACAATGTTAGTGAATTCTCCTGGCTTCTCTAAGCTGTAGAATCCTTTCATATCCATGTGCTGCCTGACAATCTCATTAGTGATCTGAAAGAACCATAAACAAAGGTTGAATCAGCATCACACTGACATCTTTATGAAAGACAAAAATAATGATTTGATGGTAGAATCCAAATTCAAAATTTTGAAATTATTATAATTTATCATGTCCATTTCAATATCGCACACTTCTATGATCATTCTACTACAAATATATATTATCATTTTTTTGTTTAAATATTGCTAATAGATGAACAATGATAATGATGAAAGTGAATTTACCTGATCTCCCCACTCATTGATGACAGGCATGTTGACATCATCAATAAAGATAGTCATACTCTTGCCGGCAGGTGGCCCGTAGGTTGTACCTACCCTCTTGTCAACGTAACTCTCAATGGTACGCTGTGGACAAAACGCAACTTTAACAGGTAATCTGGTCACCATCTGGTTAGCTCTTATGATATGATGTGGGTGAACCAAATAAACATTAATATTTTACTGGATTATAAAAGAACCTTGCTTGTTTCAAGCTGCTAATACCAGTCTAGCAGAGTTCTAGCCTAATTATGGTGAGAGTTGTTTACCAGCCTCATACATAACAGCAAATGAACTGACCAGTCTAGCAGATTTCTAGCCTTCTCATCGTGAGAGTTATTTACCTTTGAGCCTTAAATATAACAATGGACAAAATCAAATAATATGCCTTACATTTTATACCCAAATGTCAGAAAACATCCAATTTACAGGAGTATACATTTCAAGGTAAATTTGAAATGTACTGAGGCTATCATCTCTGTTTTTCCACAAATTTCGTGAGTTTGACAAAACAGGTGGCTAGCCTATTAAACTAACACTATAATGCTATGTTACAATAGCCTAAGCTTTGTGCGTTGATTTCATAACAGAATCAACATTATAAATTCACTAAATAAACAATTTCAAGTACATCTGAGCTATATACAATGACCATTTTGGGATGGAAAAATTATGCTAGCCTACAATCTACACTAAAAACTCACTGCATGATCATAATATTTATATCAGATAGAGTTTGATTTTAGGAAAACAAGAATTTTGTTTGTAGAATGGACCAGACCAGTGATGGACTGGTGTTGAGTATTATGGACTGTTAGTAGTGGTACACACCTGGTACATGTTAGGAGTACTAGCAGATGAGAAGTTGAAGCCTTTAAAGAGATGTCGTTCAGGGTCGTATTTCTGACAGTAACCCTGGATGACAACAGTCTTGGCAGTACCCTGCTCACCTGAGATGATGAAGACCAGGGGTAGGATAACAATATTCATTACATTCATATATTCATATATTCATTCACCAGGGGTAGGATAATTACATTCATCATGTAAACTGCTGAGCATCTACATCAAAAATTCTGGTTATATGGCAGGTTCGGTCTATCGAGGAGGGCCAAACTTCAAGCAGAATAAAAGATGACAGAACCAAGCATTTATCTAAACTAAATATATATGACCAAAACAAGGACTAGGAAATCACTGAGGTTAATCATCTAACATTACCATATATAAATAGAAATTTTGTTGGAAAACGCATTGATCAACTATTTACTGTTAGTCGGGTGGGGGAAGGCAGGCAATGTGTCAAAGTATGAAAGGTAGAACCATAAACTATGATATGGCATATTTTTAATATTATGTTCAATTCTAATTCATGTGGCATTACGTTACTTTGTTTTATTCGGCTGCCAAAATTACACATTAATGCGTGACCCCTCTTTATGGAAACCCATTATAAAACATTTCCTTTCATGGTTTTCTAGAAAACCCATTTTCAACATTTCAACAAGAGAACATTGAAACAAGAGACCAGGTAAACATTCCCAGATACATTTGCCTTTTGCCCTGTATGTGGTACATATCGCAATGATGTACACCTAAAAAATTGTGGTCGTATTTAGGGGTGGCACACATAGTTTGTGTTACAATTTTGCCCTGTATGTGCCTTTTGGTACATATCGCAATGATGTACAACTCAAAAATTGTGGTCGTGTTTAGGGGTGGCATACAAAGTTTGTGTTACAATTTTGCCCGGTATGTACCCCTGGTACATATCGCAATGATGTACACCTCAAAAATTGTGGTCCTAATTAGGGGTGGCATACAAAGTTTGTGTTACAATTTTGCCCTGTATGTGTCTTTTGGTACATATCGCAATGATGTACACCTCAAAAATTGTGGTCGTATTTAGGGGTGGCAAACAAAGTCTGTGTTACAATTTTGCCCTGTATGTGTGCCTTTTGGTACATATCGCAATGATGTACACCTCAAAAATTGTGGTCGTATTTAGGGGTGGCATACAAAGTCTGTGTTACAATTTTGCGTAAAGGATTCACTTATCCCCCACACACACAAAAATCGCCATGCCCCTTCGTCACAAAGATACAAATGGATGTGAGCCTTAAGGCAATGTCAGTTCTTTGCCAAGAAAGATTGCCAGGACCTTGAAGAAAAAAATTACCAATCAGAAGGACAGCTTTGTTTTGCTTGGAGATTGTACTGATTAGGAAATCCGTCCTGACATTGTCCACATTGGGAACTAAGATTGTGGAGTAATCTGGGGTGGAGTCCTTTGGATAGACGTAGTCTGGGACCTGTCAAACAAAATAGAATAATCAATATAGAAATATCACAAGTTTAGCCCAATTGTTCCAATGACGATTGTAACTTAAAGGGCGGCCATATCACAAAGATAAATGGGTTATGCCATTCTCACAAAACTTCACAGATCCTTAAAGGTGGGGTTGCAAGTAGCAAAACCTACCAAAAATCTGATTTTCAGTTGGCTCATTTGAACACTTTTGAAACTATTAATGAACACATCCCTGTTGTAATAACTTCAAATGCAACTATATATAAACGCTTCAATGAGAAAGTTTACTAGCATGTTTATTAAATTATGAATCTGTTGTTATGTAGTGGTTAGGAGGAACCAACACCAAACATCCGTGCATGAAGCACATAGCTTAAAAATCGTTTGTAATTTTGGTAAATAAAAAAATATTTTTGCCTAAAACATAAGATATTATAGTCTAAACAAACTTAAAACAGTTTCGATTTTTGACTGTAACAATATTTTTTTTTTAGTAAATAACGTAAATTTCTCCCGGAGTCTACCATTTCTAATTGAACATGCCGTATCCTACCATATACAGTCATTTTTTTAGAGTGTTACTATATTGTGTAGGTCATGTTTAGAAGCAAAGCCGTCGAACGCTTCTCAAACCTGGAACCACGTGTTATATATGGTATAATTACCTAATAGCGTTTTTTTATCGTTGCTGTTTAGTCAATCAGTTGTATATATTTGTTATATACTTCAACGAAATACAAGAATGAAAAACAAAAGTCACAACTGACATTTTAACTGTCACATTTTTTTTTTTTTTGCCGAGATGACACTTTTGAAAAGCATTCAACGCATAGGAACGAGATATCACCCTTAGTGTGATGAAGGGTCCGGAGTTGGAACACTTATGAAAACATAAACATTGCCAGTTGAAACTCACATGAAAATAGAATTGAAATGGCAAAAGAAGGTGATTATGTTGCCATAAGGCTGCATCTACAAATTCTTTATGTTGAATCTGAAATTAGAAATGTTTTAACACATCGATACACTGGTTCCCTGGAGAATCGGCTGAGCTTGAAGAATATAAAAAGGAATTGCATACAAGCATAGAAGAAAATACATCATTTAAAAAATCCGTTTGCACTTATTTCTGTTTAAACTTTTCCACAATCAGTAAAACCATTATTTGACCCATCTGTCCTAATTTCCTCCTCTATCCCGCCGTCTCATGCCACAATCCCACCACACCTCATTCCAGCTGTCCCATCCACCTCCTATACCCAGTCCCCATCTCACCTTCCCAATCTCACATCAACCACCCACCTCCCCCAAATCACCTCCCTCATTCTATCTTCTTCAAGCCCATATGTCTCCATCCAGCCTCCTTCCTTACTCCCTTCAACCTAACTTACATATCTCATTTTCCCTAATGACCATACTTTTCTATCCTATACCACGTCCCATCCAACCTCCTATCATCCTACATCACCAACATCGTCGCTCCCATCATACCATCTCCCCTATCCCATCTACCTTTATCCACAACCCATTCCCCTCCATCCACATTTCACCTTCCACCATTGACATTCCATGTACGTCCATTCCATCTCCAGAACAAATCCATTCCACCATCCTCCAGCCCACCTCTTCAACCCAACTAAGTTGCATTTGCTTATCCCAACCGACATTGCTCCAAGTTGAAACATCCTGGAATAATATGGGTCATGTAATTGAACTTCCAATCTATTCGCGGTTTGAGTTGAATAATATTTCAAAATTCGCTCACCGTACAACATGGCTGTAGTCAAGTCCACGACCCCCGAGTGCGAGTCCACTGCATCCGAGTACGCGTTACATGAAACATGTAAAAGTATGTCTAAATAGACAGGAAGTTTCTGCCCGAGGGCACGGAGAGGCTGTTGTTTTGTGTGTGTGTGTGGTTGGGGTGGGGGACTGATCTGGTTTAGTTGTTCATCATATTAAATTCATGGCATTACGTACCTTCCCTATCTGCTCCAGGTGTGTGCTCACGTCCGGTAAATTCCTGCCGCGCATTGATACATTTCCCAAAGGGGAACCGATCCCCTTGGATCCCTTCCACAGGCTGCTGATCAACAGTTGCCACCCACCCAGCACACAAATATTTCCAGTTACCATCCAGCTGCTCTTAATTCATGTTTAAAGGCGGTGTAGCAAGTAGCAACGTCACATGGATTTTCGGTGACACCGAGAACTCCTTAATTAATGAACATGCTAGTAATCGTTAGTACATTCCACTTCCTCATACTGAAAGATATCAATATCAAACATGTCAATATATTTTATGTACTTCAGCGGGGTACAATGTTAAAAACCCACCAAAGCCAACGCGTTCTTAATAGCCTTCCGCGTGCGCTTATTAGGTCTATATACAAAGGTTGACTTTTTTACAGGGTTTTTCTTCAAATCATTTGTAACCGTTTGTCACGGTAAATATTGGGAAAGAGCATTCCTCTGTTACTCTTTCATAAGTACTGGGGTGTTTCACCGGTTCGCGGTTGTTGACACTTATATATCACAAAACACAGTTGTATATTAAACTACAATTATATTGAATAACATGTCTTAAAGACGACCATGCGCATCACCGTCTACCACAAAGATTAATATCATTGCTAAAATATAACATATGAATTTAATTACGAAAATATATCTATGGAAGAACCCACTACAATCTTTACACCATCTGAATTGACATTCCCTTCTCTAGCTGAGTATGCGAGAGTCTATTTTTGTATTAAATGAATGCGTAATTGCCAGTTACTATGGGATATTCCTGGACGATCGTTCTCAAATAATTCGACGTAATTATACTGTTTGGAGCGACACAACATTAGTCTCACGGCTAGGCACGTGGATCTCCGCCAATATAGCCCAGGAGGTAAGTGGCTGGATAGTCGTCTCGTCATTCACCAGGATACAGCAAAACTAGATGACTGAGTAGGGTATCCCGTCTTCCAGATACTTAACATACACTTTATGACGCCACTTGCTCAAATATGGTACTATTACATAAATTAGGATATAAGGCAGATATGTGCCCGCCCTAGTACCGCAGCCTATTTCTCTTTGCATTTCTCGTGTCTTTTGCGACAGAAAAAAATGTATATCGTATTCCCTTGTAAAACTATGGGCCGTTCTTATATACGAATACCGGAATACTTTCGGTACAATGGACGATGTGTTAAAAAATTGTCTGGTCGGCTTTTCATTGTCTCAAATATGCCACTACACAAAAGGGGCTGGCACTTATAGAAGCATGTGCCAAATTTAAATTATGCAGGGGGAATCTGCATAATAAACACGTTACCAAGGGTAACACAAAACAAGTATATCACCTACGGAGATTCAGGGTGTCCATAATTTGGCATTAACAAATACCATAATTTGGCGTTAACAAATATATCCTTGTTACCTTCAAATTGACATATTTAATTGTGGCAGGCAGGATGAGAGGAATTTTGTTGAGTCACTCCTGTGTTGTTTAACTTTCATCAGTTACCTGTTGAGAAACGAACTGAATTTAAAGCTTTGTTTATAATCCTGCCTAACTTTAATCAGTTGAGATCTTGGTACACTCAGTCATTTACCACCCCATTGGTTTAATCAGAAACATATTGAAAATGTGAGAATATGAGCATAAATATGCATATATACAGTATTTCCACTGCAGGGCCCTATCCCAGTGGGAATGCTGTGCCCTGAGTATAATACCATTCAGTGGCATTTGATATTAGCACTGATCACTGAATTCCAAGTCCTCAAAAGATGAATTCAATAGGAACAAAAGGTCCTTGGTTGTTCGAACAATGGTTAGGGTATTGTCAGGTTAGGGCGTGGACAAAGGAAATTACAATGGAGTCCTCGGACATAGTGTAAAACCCACCTGTGTGTGTGCGTGTGTGTATGTATAGTGTATAGGGTCATCTGATTCAGACTTTGGGGAAGGGTAGGCCACATTAGCTGACAGCATTACCAAAAACATGACTTACGTTAGAGGAAAATCATTTCCATCTATCTCACAAAATGTATGGAACTTTCTTTTTATACATGCTTGATTATATGCTGTATCATCATCAGACCATCACATGATTTCATACTCTAGTGATGGAATGGTGAACTAAGAAATCCTAAGACTTACAGTAGTGTTCACTATAAATTATGGTTTAGAGAAACCAGGCCAGTTAAGTAGGCCCCTATGTGGGTTATTTGGTACAGCAGCTGTAAAAGGCTTACATACAGAAATAAGTCCCAGCAGGTCTGGAAAACCTTAGGTTTGTAAGCCAATGTCCCCCTCCCCAGAAAGGGGACAAAGAATGTGAGCCACTCAGGTCCAATGCCCTGGGGACTGTCCAATAGGAGGATTAGATTGATGTTTGCCTGTACACTGTACACATGGTAATACAAAAGGCTGTTCCAGTATGCATATAATTGTGTATCTGAGAGTTGCTTATGTGTGTAAGCCTTCAATTATGTTTTTGCTTGGCCGTATAAATGCTATACGTTGATTAACAGTGTAAGGTACTAAGTACTGTATATCACAATTGAGTAAGCAGTTAAAACCTAGTTTTTCACTTGGTTATAAATCTACAACCAGGAATCACATCCTCTAGGGTGTCCCAGGTATTCAGCTGACTTTAAATCTACAACCAGGAATCACATCCTATGGTGTCCCATTTATTCAGCGGACTATAAATCTACAACCAGGCATCACATCCTAGGGTGTCCCAGATATTCAGCTGACTTTAAATCTACAACCAGGTATCACATTCTAGGGTGTCCCAGTTATTCAGCTGACTATAAATCTACAACCAGGAATCACATACTAGGGTGTTCCAGTTATTCAGCTGACTATAAATCTACAACCAGGAATCACATCCTAGGGTGTCCCAGATATTCAGCTGACTTTAAATCTACAACCAGGAATCACACACTAGGGTGTCCCATCTGAAATTCCTTTGTGAGATATTCCCTTTAAACTAGCTTTCCACTTGAACCTTTCATGTAATCAAATTGAGGACAATTTGCTCTTGTGAATTGTGGCCATTTCATGGCCTCTTTAGATCATTGCCAGATCTCAGCTTGGATTCTAGCCAGTGTTGCAATGTTGTTAATGTCATCTTTGTGTTTTTGTCATTGATTAATTACGTGTTTTCTTTGAATTTTTATCAATGAGCTGTTAGTTGAGTCATCGGTCTAAAGATCAGAACTTTGTTGTTGTAGAACATTGCTTCATAGAGAGAATACAAGCGTTGATCTTGTCTGTCAAAAACCACTTAAAATGTTTGTCCTTACCTGTTTCCCTTTCACTCAATGTTTTATATTTGTATTAATTTGGTGGGGGCAATAAGGGGAAACATTTTGCTGGATATTGAATTTTCGAGAGGTGGGTGGGCTTTAAGGAGGGTGTCTAAGTGAAAGGTGCTGCACCTGGTTTGAAATTCATTTCATCATTTCATTGAAAATGCCACCTAGTTTTAAGTGTCCTGGTTAGAAACCTGACTTGTGGTTTTGATATCAAAGGTCTAGTTCACACTTGAGAATGCAAGTTCGATCAAGATTTGTTTACCCCCAGAGATAGGTTACATTGATCATAGTTGCATTCAGATCTGAGAACGGGTGTGAGGTCAGGGTTGAACTTGAAAATGTTGCCAAAAAATGATGTAATAATACCAGTTATAAATTAGGCTTTAGGCAGAGTGATAATTAGTATCACATTATTGATCCTCCATGCATTCACAATAGTAAATAAATGCTAGTATGTACAAAGTAATTCAAGAAAGGGTGCATAATTACATTTGTGTATTTATGGCTCATACAAAGGATGCAACTTGCATTGATCATGTAAAGCTTTGCCCATGCGTTTTCATTGTGTTATTGGGCAAAAGTATGAGGTACACTATTTTGAAAGTTGTTTTTTAATCCAGGGTTGTATTTAATCCAGATATTTTGTATTAGATTGCAGCCTATTGAGGGGTCCATAAAAATTAATGCCAAAATAATTGGTGAACATAATGAGTATGTTTAAGGTTTATTTTGGACTTGTGGATGTTGCATGATGTAAACATTTACATATCTTGTTGGCTTTTTTCAATATGCTTGTGTATTTGTTTCAGTGAAAATTACTGCAGAGTTTGCCACCGAACAAAATCTGGGAAACAAGTTTATCAGCTTCAATATTTGCTAATGAGCGTTACAATTTGCAGTATGAAAACAATGTATACATATGTAAAGCAGTGGGAAATTTCTTATCATTTCTGCATAACGGTGAAAAACCTGAAAAATATTGGCCTTTTTGGGAACAGGATTGACAAGGTACTTCCAGCCATTTTATGCAATAGGTCCTTAGGAGCACAGGGACATCGACAATGCACTACTAGCCAACGTTCTCCAGCACCTGTCAGTCCCTGGAAAAACTCACCAGTGGTTGCATCACTTAGGAATGTGGAGACAAAACATACTCGAATCACATACTGCGGGCTTAATGCAGTGGGTACTATCTTGGCATTTCTGGATACCTGTGAAAAACATGAAAAATCTGCATTTCCAGGTGCATTTGTAGAAATGACAAGATACTGTATCCAAAGATGTTATACTTTTGTTTTAGATGATGAGATGAATGATCAAAACATCACATTAATAAAAAAAAATTGTGGCTTAAAAACTGATTGCGCTTTGTAACACCGATCTGATTTTTACATGCAAGACTGAAACCACTATTGTTACTTGCTTATATTGTTATGTAGAATTTATGTAGACACTATGCACAATTAATCAAGGAGAAACTGTAAATGTGTTTTTAAAAACTTTATGTCATGCTTAACACACTTAACCATGGAAGGATCTTAATAAAACACCCACCCACCCTCCAAAATGAAACAGACCCTTTGAGAAGTTTAACAAACAACCAGGCCAATGTTGGCCATGAAATATTCTACTGTAGGCAATGCATTGGTTTTGAATTGTGCTCTGTCTTTTGATTGGGAGTTCTGCCACAGATTGTACCACTGATGACTAAGTGACACCAACTCACCTGGATTGTTGACAAATAAAGCTGATAAAGTATATACATGTACTCTGGTGATTGTCATTGTGGACTTTCGAGGGATAGTTTGAGGAAAGCGTGGTTAACAAACAACTGTATCAAGTTGTTTTGCTGTCAGACCATGTCTTGTCACAAGGTAAATAACGATTTAATCCTTGCCTGTTATTTATTGAACATGGCATGATAGTTAGGGTATTCAATGGCTAGTTGGATGGGTTGGTTTGGAAAGGATGGGATGGGGGTTGCGGGTTGTGTGGATTTACGTCCTATCCCACTGTGATTTGGTTCAATTTGTCATCGCGTTCCTAAGTGACGTAACTGCTGGAAAGTTTTCTATGGCCCGCTAGGTGCTTGAGAAAGTCGGCTAGCAGCGCAGTGTTGAGGTCCCCATGCTCCTATATGGACCTACTGCAGAGAATACAGTAGTAACGTGTCTGGAAGTTATCTTTCATTTCTGGAATCGAAAAGCCAGATTTGTACGTTTTTCACCATTATCCAGAAATGACAAGGTATTTCCCATTGCGTTAATAAAGTATTTCACTTTGTAACATAGATCACATTTTTTTTCATGGAAGAACTACCACTTGTTCAGATTGTAGAATTTATGAAGGAACTATTCCTGGAGTCCTGCCTTTTGGGAGGTTAAAGAAAAGATTTCTGCTAAGTTTCCTTTACCTTTGGGGTATTTTAGACTGTTTTCCCCTTTGCTTGTTCGTGGGTTGGGGTTGGTGAGGCAGGGGTAGGGATCAAGGAGGGTTAATATATTATATACTGCAGCTGTTTGCCCCTCCACATCAACACATTCAATTGTGGGCAAGCTTGATATCATTAGGTAAACAGTGCTTTTAGATTTAGAGACACTAAAACATAGTGATCAAGATTATTTTGTTAATTTTTTAAAATTGTTAAGGATGATTTTTTGTACAAAAACTACAAGGTTTGTAAACAAACAAAGAAACTTTGAAATATAAACTTAACAAGAGGGCAGTCCATGGAAATGCTGATCTCATCGCCAAATCATGTGCAATGTCCGTCTGCACAAATTCCTGTAGTACATATAGGAAACATTTAGTGCTGAAAATTTTGATGGTCATGTGGAGGTCATTTGAGGTGTGCCGAAAATTTTGAAGCTCATATGGAGGTCACCAGGGGTCATTTCAGGTAAAATGGCGAGGAGATATGCAACTCCATGAATTGCCCTCAATTATTTGGACCATTTGGGCCAATAATTATTTGTACCATTTGGGCCCAAACTTATAAACATTATGTATATACCCCTAAGCAAGGAACCATAGTGCCCTTGGGCTCTATTTTCATAGGATTTAACAATACCACATTTGCTCAAATTGATGTGCTTCAGTCAGTAAAAATAAATTGTTATATGAACAATTTTTTCTTTATATTTTGAACGTTTTGTTGAAGGATGACTGCATATGATCTAGTGTTCATAGTCGAACAGCTAGCCTAAGGAAATGGTTTATGTAGGCTCTGCATTTAAAGGCTTAGGCCTACATGTATGCATACTAAGACTGTAGTACAGCCATGAGTCTCTTATGGCTATATTAAATTATTGTACAGCAATAGCATTTTGGGCAGCAAATTGTGCTGAATTAGGATCTGTGTCGAAGTTAAATTTTAATGTTAAGCCTAACAGTTAACATTACAGTTATGCCTAGGCTAGGCCTAACTTAGGGTCTATGCCAACTGGGTTTAGCCCTCTTGAATCTGTTGCTTTGCATTTTGATTTTCCATGGAGCCTGTGATTTTTGTAGATGGATTATATCACTCTATGGGATCATAACCACTATATGACCATGGATATACTAATTCCATAATGTATTGTGTAGTGTACCTGTATGGCTTATTATTGATAAGAATAGGCTTCCACATGTCTCATGAAAAACTCATTCTTTGGTATCTTGCAGCCCTTAACAGACCAAGACCATACTGGTTAGCCTTCTAATAGTCAAATTGTTTTATGTTGGGAGGAAGTACAAGAATGCCAACAAGTGTAAATGTGAGAGTTACTGCACTCTGTCATTAGTAGCACAAACTGTACAAAACGTGACACTGTACACCACACTTTGATAATACATGGTGTTCAGTATATATGCATATATATGCACGCTTTTCATTTTGTTTGTTCAAGCATTTCAAGCAATTTTCATAGACATTTTATTTATAGTGGAAATACTGCACATAACTACACATGTGGTAAAAGCTACCTTACAGAGTTTTGAGCCAAAACAAACATCTTTTTCCAAATCATTGCTCGATCAAATTCATCCATTTATGTCTTGAGATACTACCCTGGTCTGCTCCAGTGATCATTTTGCCCCCATCTTGTAGGCATATTATCAAGTGTAAAAATATGTATTCCTTGGCTCATGTATGAGTATGGCAAATGGTCTACTTACTTGTGGCAAATGGCTTACACATATTAGGGTATACCTTATGTACATACAGTTTTACTATATTATAGCCTAATGTTACCTAGCACTAACAGCGACCATTTTGTCATTTTCTTTATTTTAGGCAACCTGATTTTTTGTTCAATCATCAGATATGGTTGT
>JAODFY010044302.1:16057-27096 GCA_027580055.1 Paracaudina chilensis | reverse complement strand
AAAAATAATGTCTCTAGAGCCGTGCCTGAAACTCATATTTTATCCGATAGAAGCATCTGTTAAGTTACTTCCAGTAATCTATGAGACAAACTTTTCTTTGTCTGCTATGTGCTAACCAATGGTGGTGCTTTGCTTAGTGTTAAAAGGGCCTAGATTATACTCTGCCTACATTCACATGTCATGGATTTTCATTCACATGTCATGGATTCTCATTCACATGTCATGGATTCTCATTCACATGTCATGGATTCTCATTCTGGGGGAATTTCATCAGAAGACACATGCTATCATATTGCCATGGTAATTGAAAGAATATTATAGGCCTGAAATATTTTTGTAACATCTGAAAATGGTGCCCCATTTGAGTGGTGCCCAGGGCATGGGCCTGCCTGCCCCACCTTAGTTATGCCACTGTGGCCTGGGAGGTCCTATCTGACCTATACCAGAAGCATAATGATGTACTCATGTATCTGACCAGGTATCTGACCAGGCTTGACCTCCGATGACCTTTTACCTGCAACCAAAACAAGGGGCAATGTACTTATGTTGTGCATACATACCACACATACCAGCACAGATTCCATTACAAGAGGGGGTGTCCAGTGAAATAAATGTCTGGAGGGGGTGGGGTAGCTGATAGGTTGACCTCAGATGACTTTACCTGCATCCAAATCAAAGGGGCAATGTACTTATTATGATGAGCATACATACCACACATACATGGCACACATGTGCCAGCACAGAATCCATTACAAGAGGGGGTGTCCAGTGAAATAATTGTCTGGAGAGGGGTGTAGCTGGTAGGTTAAGCCATGATCATTTAACACAATGGGTGGGGTGGATACGTTATGATAAAGATTGGAAGTGCTTCCCTTACCACAATCAGTACCCATAACTGGTAATTCTATGTGTTGTAAGAAACATGCAATCATACTGATCACATAAAAAGAGCAAACAAAAAAATAAGACCAAAAGACTAATTCTGTTTTCCCAAAAATGTATTGAGCAAAAAATATGAAGCTTGCTAAGAAGGCCAAATAAGTAATAATAGAAATATAAGTGAATTAATTATTGATGGGGTTTTGCACAAGGTTTAATTTCTACATTTTTTTTCTTTTTCAAATCCAAATTGATCTAAATTACAGAGATTTGCCCACTTTTTGATCTTCAACAACTGGTACAAAAAGGAAAACATTATTTTTTTTCACTTAAATTTAAAAGTCATAATCTCATACTTGAATTGAACTATTGTGTTTTTATTAGTAAGCTATAAACGGACAAATTCATAGAGTAAAAGAAATGTTTGTTAGTTATATAATTATATACCTTTTTTTCCAAAGAATCCAAATACATGCTTTGTCGAGTAATAACATTATTGTATTTCATATATAGGAACAATACACAGCTCCACAGATTCCTAAGGCAAAGGCATTTTGCGATGGGCTCAACTTGAGGAGCATTTTGTTTTTCACAACTCTTAACAGAAACTAGTAATAATAATTCACACCAGTCCCAATCATTGTAGTACATCTTATTTAAGGGGTTTTACCTGACATGCTTTGGTGGCCATTTATCAGCAGAAAATCCTGACCTTTTTTTTAAGAATTTTTTTTGGGGGTTTTACCACCATACATAGCAGAGTATTGCTGGTTAAGCAGTATCATCTAGTATAGGATAAAAACAAGGCAGATGGCATTTAAAACACTGCTTTGATAATCAATGCAGCCTAACATATATATGCTACAGGACTTTTTAAGCCTATACCAATGCCTTTTTAAGCCTATACCAATGCCTTATGATGTGAATATTCATAACCAAAAGGTCATTTGACTATTCACCATTTTGCAACATAGGACAGCAATTTTCTGGTAATTAATGCTACTTTAAACAGCTTGTTAAGAGGTATTCTGCTGAAAACTCCTATCGTTAAAAATATCAATTTCTTTAAAACAAATATCTGTTAACTAGGTAAAAAAAAAAAAAAACACAAACATGGTGACAAGACTTCTGGATGATTTAGAAGACTGGACACAACACAGAGATTCCGTCGAATAAAAAGGAATGTAAACTCTGGCAATTTTTTGTTTTGTTATGATTGGAGAATGGCCTCACTCTCTCTCTCTGATAGCAGCAGAATCTTGTTAGTATCACCAATTTTATTTACACATTTCATATAATTTTTTTTTAAGTTGGAATGCCTATGGTTCCCACATTTAATACTCATACCTAAATTGAAATTCGATAAACACTAAAGTTTTCCTAAATAAGGCAACGATAAAATGCGTTTAAGGATAGGACAAGGGACTAGGGTTTAAGGGTACGCAGGCCATATGACTGATGATTCCAAGTTGGCAGGAAGCAATTAGGGGGAACCATATTGAGCTTATTGAGTTCCAAATTGTAGCCACAAAGTATTAGGTAGAACCTAATCTATAAATCTGTATTGTTTGTAATTTTGAGGATGTGAGACAACCTTGTGATCAGATAAATATTATCCAACCAAAAGGATAAATGATGCAGGTGAGATTGCTCTAATCCACCTGTAATTTTCTCCATTTATAATCCACCATGCAGGTGAGATTCTCCATTCATGGAGGTGATTTTTCTCAAATCCATGTAGGTGAGATTTGCCTCCATTGATACAGGGAGACCACTCACATCCACCCTGCAGGTGAGCTCCCTTTATGAAGGTGATATTTTTCAAATCAACCTTGCACGTGGCATTCTCCATTGATGCAGGTAAACCACTGAAATCTACCATGCAGGTGAAATTATCCATTTTTGGAGGTGATATCAATCAGAGCCACCATGCAGAGGGCATTTTGCCATTGATGCAGGGGAGATCACTCAAATTTGTTCTCCATTTATGGCAAGGTTGTTATTCAAATCCATCATGCAGGTGAAATGCTTCCATTAATGCTAGTGATGTAACTCAGACCCACCATGCAGGTGAAATGCTCCATTAATGCTAGTGATGTAACTCAGACCCACCATGAAAGTACACCATCCTTCATTTGTAACTCAATATGCAGCCTCAAATTACGAACATTGGCAATCGTTTTCCCCAAAACAATTCACGTTTCCCAGCTCTGTCACCACAATATAAAACATTTAACCACCAAAAAAAAAAACCCATCGACCGTCACAATTTGCTTCGAATGGTTTCAATTAAGTTTTCACAAACCGTCGCATATGTTTTCCCCAAAGCTCCAATTTACAACCCTACTATAACAACACTGGTCCCTTGTTCCTCTCTCTAAAAAAGAAAAGAACCTAGATATAAAAAACTTCAGTCTTTTTTTTTCTAGTTTTTTTCTATTCTTCGCCATTTTTTTCGCCGCCGTCTACGGTGTCGTTGGTCTCATCCGCCGAGCTGGCGCTATCTATGGGTGTCCGACGGGAGTAGCGACCTGAACGCCCAGTGCCCATCACGCTAGCCCTATGGGAGAGAAACAGAAGGCAGGAATAGTTGCGGCACAGGCATATGAGTATCAGAAGTAGGCAAGCGGTACATGCGTGCCGGCAGAGTATTATTAGCGCCCCCATGTTAGGAAGAAGCTCTGAATACAGCCTACAAAACAATCCTCCCCAAAAATGTCATCAATATTACCCCATTCTCTCGAATAGTGCCACCTTAATAGCACCCCCAAGCTAGGAGCAAGCTCTGAATACAGCCTACAAAACAATCCTCCCCAAAAATGTAATCATTATTTCCCCATTCTCTCGAATAGTGCCACCATTATCCATAATGTTGGTGTAACACCCTACCCCACACCCCATCCATGCCACAAAAATTTTCTTGGCAAAATACTGTATAGCCAGCCATTATACTACTTTCTTCACAAGACTTCTGCAATAATTTGTTTGTACCAGGCATGCATTTGCCATAAGCCCAACAGAATCCCAAAACAAACCATAATATATATTCAACAGTGCAATATCATATATAATATCATATATATTTTTTTTTTGGCAAATTGTTAAATGTCTTTGCAGTCAAATTCCTGTGCAATATAAAACATGCATAAGTTCTGATTGATATAATAGAGATCATTATAATTGCATATTTGAATTAATTAGCATTTTTTGGATACATTATTCGTAACAGAAATTACTTGGTTTATTAAAGGCTCTTATATTAGGTTTCTTTGTTCAAAATGAAGGCAGTTCAAATGAACAACCCTAAACGAATCACAACTGCAGACAGGTGGTCTCCAATGGATTTCAGCCAATCAGAATGCAGGTAAAATAATACAAGCTACTTATGAATGACAGTGAGAATGAATGACATAATGAAAACAATCCCATGGAGCACAACACTTGGTGTCAGCCTAAAAAACATTTAATTTAGCACCAAAGGTGTTAAAATAGCACCAAATGTGTTGATCCTAAATCATTCATAGCATTGTTAAGAATACTAAAAGGGTACACAAATTTGTACTTTAGTGCTGATGTTATTTGGCTTATTGGATATTAGTAGGCCTACATGTGACTCATTCAACTGTTTACTGTTTATGTAATTGTAACAGCTAGTGCTGATGTTATGTGACTTATTGGATATTAGTAGGCCTACATGTGACTCATTCAACTGTTTACGTAACTGTAACAGCTAGCTAGTGTTGATGTTATTTGGCTTATTGGATATTATGTATTGGATTATTGTTACAATTTTGGGGTTTCAATTCATTGTTTTCACTAACATTGTTGTATGTTTCACAAAATTTGGTATTCCTGAAGGACACAAACATATTTTGGTTGTCCTGGCAACCTGACCGGACGATCATCAAAATGCTTCACTCACTATGGTCCATCCAGCCCCACTCACTATGGTCCATCCAGCCCCACTCATAAAGTGTGGTTGTTGAAAGAGTACATGAATAAATCAAGGAATTTGTTAGTTTCTACATCTAAGCCAGACTTTTTGTTTTTGAGCGAAGCTGATATTTGTTTTCCCCTACTGTTACAAGCCACTACTCTACGCTAACTGACCAACTTATCAAATAGTGAAAAGATCACAGATGCACCGAATATTAACACATAAGGGGCATATGCAGATAAACCAGCCAGTGGTACTTAAAAAGAAACAGTACACACTATACAAAACCATAGTGTGTGATCAGGGTGAGGCAAACACAATCAATAAATGCAGCATTAAATAATATTATTGGAACAAAAATACTCAGCAAATGAACCAGGATGCAAAATAACAAGAACATGCAACAAAACAAAGCTGTTTTCTATGGTGATGTATTTTGTTTTATGGGCAAGCATTTATGTAGTGACTGGTTTATGTAGTGGTCCTTTTAGCCCTTGAAATCAAAAGGTCAAATTATTTGCTGAACAGAAGCTTCAAGACTATTTGCCATTTTGGGGGGTTTATAAATCACATTCAAAAAGTTTTTTCCCCAATATATCTTTGCAAAATGCACCAGGGTTGGGGGTGGGGGGATGCAAACACTTATGAATAGCAAGAATGTATGCGCAGTGGTGTAGCTAGCATTTCTGCCCTGACAGGGCAACTAATTTAAACATAATTCGTGAAGGGTACGGGGGGGGGAGCCATGTATGACCAACTGGTTAACTGCCATATATCGGCATGGTTTATAGGTTTAAGGTGCTGTCAAGACTTTGAGATACATATATATGCCTTGTCCTCTCAGTGCGATGTTTCCATCATTCAGTCCATAGTTCACGGCCTAAATTTACTCAACTGTCAATCGTAGCATACATGAACTTAGACACCTGTTTTACAGATTTTTTTTTTATCTGGTCACAAATTATATCCATATTCACTAAATAATAAACAGCATTTTGAAAGCAGCCAGTGAGATGTAATGATTTTGTTTATGTAATCGTTTATGTAGCAATTTTAGCTGGACGAGTTTTGCCATGGTCTTCTGGCCTATTTTAGTCCCCCAAACTCTGACGGTACCTTTAGTCCCAAGGGCACATCCTACATGAGTAAAATTTCAAAAATTATATTTCTTGATTGGTTTTCGCCTTTGTACTTTTCTACAAATGTGGGCAAAATGTTTGGAATCTTATCAAAGTAAATTTTGTCATGGGAGACCATCGACCCCCTACCCTGCACCACACAGCCCCCCTCCTTGTAACTACACCACTGGGTATGCGTGCTAAACACAAAATATAATTTTGCCTTTGTTTTGGGCAAAGAAGTAACTAATAACTACCTCAATGTTTCCTGTAAAAAAAAAAAACAGCAACCATTAAAAAACATGACAAGTGTTAGCCGACCCCAAAAGGTTCATTGAATTACCTGCCGCTGTGGAAATGTGGAACGAAACAAAAAGGACAGTTTGTTGTTACAAATTATAAGTAAACAAATGAGGCTGGCCAGTGCAAATTTGAACTTTGTCACTTTATGAAATTTCCTCTAAGTGTGGAGCAAAATTGTCAATTCAGAAGGGAATGAGACTTGTTGATAAATTCAAAAATCTTCTCTTGTTCAATTTGTCTTTATAGCTATGGGAAACAGACTCATGTTACCTTATCGATGCAAAGTCATTCCTTTGCAATTTTATTATGTAACAATTTCATACATTACACAATATTAGGACATAGGGGGAAAATTTCATCATTTTAGGTGAAAAAAATCATTTCAACAGAAATATCCATTTGACCGAAATATATGAATGGCCAGCTTTTCTTCTTTCCAAACAATGCAGAAATTGGTAAGATGGTGGCTTCATAATCTGCATATACACAACATGTTGGTTTAAGAATTGCCAGAGGTTATATAGATAAAATAATATTAGTTAGATGCATGCGTGTAGCATGATGCATGGGAGAGGATAGATAGAATCTCTCTGGTTGGGATGAAAGCTTCATTTCCACCACTGTCAAGCCTGAACTCTGCAACAAGCTAGCATCAAGTATTAAGCGAGGTTTGTGAAAACTTCATGTCAGAACGCAACGGAATGCCCACTTCAAACCAATAGAACTATAGCCTCATAGGATATATAAATGTACAAGGGTAAAAAATAGCTGGATTTAGCAGAGCAACTCAATTATCTCAATCTGCTAAATCATGTTTTCTTTTGGTTTAGCCCATCGTTGCATGGTTCACATGCAACGATATTGTTGTTTCTTGTATGATTGGAAACCGCTGATTGATAATGTGTATGATTAGCACATTGGGTGAACACTAACATAACAAATTTCAATCGATTTCTTAATTTGATAGGCACACGGTGGTTGAACAGCAACATGGCCACGTTATTCTTTAATGAATGACAGCCAGAATATGCTAATCAATTATGCCAAACTAGTTTGTCTCTTGACATGAGCAGAATATCGTTGCTTAAAAGGCTCGATACAAGGCTGAACCCTTAAAGTGAATTTTACCAACTTCCCCATGAACTGTTTTTTCCCCAAACTTAACAAAACCAAACTTAAGGATCCCAACTAAACCAATCCCTAAAATATTTCTGCTAGAATGTTTTGAACTGAGGGTACTTATCCAAGAGTTTTTTTTTATTAATTGTTTCAACTTTTATGTGAAGAATTTAACATGGTTATATAATTACATTCATTACCCTTCATAGCACCATCAACCTACATAGCAAAATTACCCAAAGCTTAGAGTAATTTTATTTTTCAACTGCATAACCATTGCAAAAATGAGAGTGCCAACACTTGTTAAAATCTGTTGTAAATCTAGATTGACCCAAGACTGAGGCACTGGTAGTAACCTTCAGCTACACTATTTTTAGAGGGGGGGGGGGCATACATAGTCTAATTTTCATCAGACCAAAATTATTGTCATTGTGTAATCAAAGACATGTTTTTTCTGCCATTAGCCATCCCCAAGCAGCAGCCCCCACCCCCAAAACACCACTGGACAGATTCTAGTTAGCTTGTAAGCTATTTATTATAATTGCTGCTATATAACCTTCCAGTACCAGTTTGACAGACATCTGCCCTCACCAGTTTGAGTTTTCAGATTGTATATCACCCAACTATATAAAGCTACAACCAAGAATCACATCCCAGCACAACCAGGAATCACATCCTAGGCACTGGTAGTAACTTCAGCTACACCATTTTTATAGAGGGGGATGGGAAATCATACATAGACTAATTTTCATAAGGCAAAAATTATTGCTCCCCAGTTAATTAAATCTGAGAGTTATACCAAACCGGCAAAACATCTGAATTTCTTTCGTAACCCCTTTAAACACATCATATTCTCCGTCATCTAAAACATGCGGCAACATTAATAGTCTTCATTGACTATGTGTAATCTACACGACGACGACCACTGTCAACATTCTTTTATAGAGAATTTCAACAAATAAGAAGAATTTAAAGTCACTCTCCCCCTCTCCCTCCCCCAGTTTTGTATCAATCTGCAACAAAAGTGAACAAACATATACAACTGAGGGAAGGATGAACACAGCACATGTGAATATGTCACATCTGTGAGCAGCCAAGCCATAATATGCACGCTTCCTGTTAAGAAAGAAACATTGTCTTGAGGAAATGAATCCAGACCAAGAACACAATCCAAATTATTTCAGAACCAGAATATGTCAAAACCAAACAAAATGCCCCAAAATGATACATGGTAATGTTACGGTTTTGAACAGCATTGTAAACATTTTCACTGCATTTTTGTTTTTAATTAATGAAGGGTTAATTGGAGAAAAATCAAAATAATTACTCGACAAACTGAAGTTAACGCATTCAAAATGTGGTTCAACACAACAAGGATATAAATAGAAAGTCAAGAAATTCATCTTTCGACAACAGATACCTTTTCTTTTTTTTAACAGATGACCTACAAACAAATATAATATAGTGTTAACCATATGTATAAACAAATGGTGAAAAGTGTCTTAGGAATACATTCAAATTACTTCCCCCAAAATTTTAAAAAAGGTAATTTGTTAATGGATAAAAGGAGTTTGTGTTAAAAACAGAAAGACGAAGGGCCAATGAGGGGAGATTTTTGTTTTGATAATTTTTATGAATTGCGAAGAGGGCACTATTTTTTTACAGTTGTCTAGTTTGGACAGCAACCGGATTTGTAATTGAACTTAAATGGTGTTGTAGACGTTACATTAAAAAATATGACTCGAGAGAGAGAGCAGTGGAATGTTAAGAGCTCTGGTCCACTGTGGTAGATGAAGAAATCATTGAAAAATTTAAAACTAAAATATTGAATGCTTATAAAAATAATTATTTTTAATATTTCAAAATATTTCGCACCATTATTTTAGCATTCAAATAAATAGGGAGAGTTACTCATTCCAGCAGGTTTAAAAAAAAAAAAAAAATGTTTTGTTTTGATGACATGATAAGCTGAGAATGATGAAAAAAGCTTTAGGCTTATATTTGTAAACTTAACTCAGCAAGCAAGGTGGGTCCATTACCCCTGATATCTAGTTACACCCCCTGTGTTCCTACACCGCTATGTTCCTACAACACTATGTCCCTACACCGCTATGTTCCGACACACCTATGTTCCGACACTGCTTTGTTCCAAAACTCTTTATTTTCCAATACTCCTGTGTCCTACACCCCTATGTTTTGACACCCCAATGTTCCAAAACATGTTCCAATATGTTCGGACACTGTATGCTCTGACACTGCTATGTTCCTGAACGCTTTTGTTCCAACGACCCTATGTTCAGACATACCTATGTTCCGATAGTCCTTTGTTATGACAATGTTTTAACACTGCTATGTTTCAACCACTCAAGACCTACGGGAGGTCCAGCAGAGACATGCAATAGCCCCTTTTGTATTACAAAGTCAGGAGGGGTACGCATTTGACTAGGGAAGAGGGCAATGCCCCCTCACCTCATGGCAACCCACTGTGTGGAATGCTCTAGCCAATGCAATTAACATGCTCTTTAACTGATTTGACATTACATCTAAATATTTTGTGGAATATAAATTTTATATATGAATTACAATATTTCAAATTTCTACTTTGAAACTGAAATTTATATACACCTTGAAAAAAAAAAAAAACATCTTTCTACTCTTAATTTAATTTTAAGAAGAAGCAAAGGCTGCATGCAATAAAATGGGGTTGTTTGGGACAGAGGAAGACATCGGGCTACGAATCACTTACAAATTAGGATTTATAAACAAAAAGGCTGAGATCTACATTGCTTAAAAAAACGAAACACATTAACAACGCAACGTCGGCCACCTTTGTGGATCAGATAAGGAAGGCAGTTCCCCGTAGTCGACCTACCTAGCTTTACTCTTCAGGGAGTTGACTTCCCGTGTTAGAGCTTCGTTAGCTTCAATCTGTTCGTCGAGATCGCGCTGGACGCGGCGTTTGCTGGCATTGACTCGTGCCACCTCCTCTTCGTTCTCGTCGAGCTGTCGTTTCACGTTCTTGATCTGACTGGTTGCTTTATCCAACTGAGAGGAGAACAAGATGCAGGTATAAGTCCACCCAAAAAATAATGCAATATTGGATACAATTAAACCTTTTGCAATGGATATAATTAAACCTCCAATTATCCAAACTACTGATAGAGCTCAAGTTACAAACCCACAAATGCCTGTTGGACACAATCGATAGGCTATGCCCCCATTACACTATGCCCCCAGTGTGGAGTGGTGGACCAAGTTGGAGAGAGGAGGGATGACTGGGGGTGTTGATACTGTAGGGATTGTTTGGGAGGTAAAATCTACTTAAAACTGTTCTTAAATAGCCTATTTTGTTAATACGGGTGGCCCTAGGTGTATGACTGACCTGTTCTTTGTACTGGTCGGCTATGCGTCTCTCGTCATCTACCTGCATCACCATATCCTTCAGCTTCTTTTCTGCTCTCCGGGCAGCTCTGCTGGCACCGCTACGTTCTCTGCAACGGAACACATTTACAAGGTGTAAAAAAATCTGGACAGGGCACAAAGTAATGTTGAATAGTTGGAAAAACCTACAACATATCACAATAACCTGGGTGTCCTTACATCCAATACGTCTTTTTATTTCCAGTCCATGTGATTGTAACCTATACGTCTTTTTATTTCCAGTCCATGTGATTGTAACCTAT
>JAODFY010044302.1:0-15957 GCA_027580055.1 Paracaudina chilensis | reverse complement strand
ACGTCATTTTATTTCCAGTCTATGTGATTGTAACCTATACGTCATTTTATTTCCAGTCTATGTGATTGTAACCTATACGTCATTTTATTTCCAGTCTATGTGATTGTAACCTATATGTCATTTTATTTCCAGTCTATGTGATTGTAACCTATATGTCATTTTATTTCCAGTTTATGTGATTGTAACCTATATGTCATTTTATTTCCAGTCTATGTGATTGTAACCTATACGTCATTTTATTTCCAGTTTATGTGATTGTAACCTATATGTCATTTTATTTCCAGTCTGATGTGATTGTAACCACATGTGAGTTTGCATTAGCATCATACGCAAAATAAAATATTTTATATAAATTTATTTATTTTTAAAAAGAATCTAAGTTAAATCCATGCAACTTGTGATTCAAATTCTGTCCAAGCATTACGCATTTACACAACCCGTCAAATTTGGGTGTGATTTTGTCTCACCTGAGTCTATCACACATGACCTCATCGCAACATTCACTTTTTTTTAAGATGAAAACTGTAAGAGTGGTGTTTGAGAGATACTTAAATGTGCTTGCCGACCTCAGGAAGAGTTTGACTGATTGCCGATGGATTGGGGATAACCGCCCAGTTGACTATCTGCACTTTGCCATTAGTCAGTTAAACCTAGAATTATGATCACAGGGGGCAGCAGACTATATCTGATATGGTACCCTACCTGGCTTCAATTTCCAGTTGTTCCTCTAGTTGTACTATCTTGCCCTCGAGTTGAGTGATGGCGGCCTTGCTACGACTGCTCACTGAACCTTCAAGCTCCTGTAGTTTTGCCTTCAGGTCTTTGTTCTGAAGAAATATTACAGACAAGAGTGAAAGGGATTACTTGTCTTGCTATCAGAGGGTTAAAAATGACCAGAAAATCACTATATTTAATCTCCAAACCTTTGTATATCTTATTGGCCATTTTTTTTAACTGAGTGAAGTGTTTCCTCCTCTTATTCATCCAGTGTCCTATTTAACTGGACTTTCACAAGATGCATTAATTAGTTGCACGTTCTCTTCTGGCTTACCTGCCTCTCGAGATGAAGCTTAGCACTTTCCAGTCTCTGGTTTCCAGATCTCTCAGAAGCAAGCTCATTGGTCATCTGTTCAACCTGTTGATAACAGAGAGGTTATATAACATGTCAATGATTGATAAGTTTACACTCTCACTGCCTTATCCACTCGTATGTACATGCTTGTAGTGAATGTATTTAATTCAGAACAATTCTTGCACATTTCTCTTACTTAACCTTACTGTTATCAGATGTAATAATTCTCCTTCCAGTGGGCATTACCTACTCTTGTAGAAGCATTCCACTGTTACTCTGCTGTTCCTCTTACTAAGCATCTCCTTAGTGAAACAGATGCATTTAGTCTCCTAACCTAACCTTTATCAGATGTAATAAATCTCCTTCCAGTAAGCATTACCTAGTACTCTTGTAGGAGCATTCCACTGTTATTCTGCTGTTCCTCTTACTAAGCATCTCCTTAGTGAAACAGATGCATTTAGTCTCCTAACCTAACCGTTATCAGATGTAATAAATCTCCTTCCAGTAAGCATTACCTACTCTTGTAGGAGCATTACACTGTCACTCTGCTGCACCTCTTACTAAACTCTTCTTACTGAAACAGACCCTCATCAGAAGCATTTAGTTTCCAGACCTGAGTAGTTAACAACTAAGCATTACCTTCCTTCTGGTGGAGCATATCACGCTCCTCTTCGTCAGATACAATGTCTCCTGACCTAAATAGTAAGCAGCAGCATCTTCCTTCTAACAGAGCTTTACACTGCTTCTCTTTATGAAACTGCCCTTATCAGATGCAATAAGTTCTCAAGACCCGAGCAGTAAGCATTATCCTCCTCGTGGAGCATACAACCCTCAACCCTTACCTGAGCAATAGACTTCCTCTCCTTCTCCATGAGCATGTCGTTGTTAGCTTGCTCATCTTCTATCTCCTCCTCAAGTTCCTGTATTTTCTGTTCCAGACGACGCTTCTCATCAATAGCCAGTTGTGATTTGCCCGCACCACCGCTGAGCTCTTCTTGCAGTTCATCTCTGGCGGCCTCTGCTGAGCGTCTTTGTCTCTCCGATGTGGAGAGATCCTTCAGTGTAAACAGGGAAAGTTTAATTTTGTATTGTATATATATATATATTGCTCAATATTAATTTATAATAATATTTTAATATATATTTATAATCATTTTCCCCTTTTTACTAATAAAGTTAACAGAGTTCATAATATTTTTTTTTAGTTTTAATTTCAACAAAGTGATGCAATTATTTAAATATTTTAATAGACAACTGTGTCTGTAATGAAATGTTCCTTTCTTTCCTAGCACTAGATCATGTTCATACAAAGAAGCCTTAGAAATTTAAAACACAAACAAAAATGTCACACACATGCATTATGTCACACAAACAGGTCACATCTAATATATATCTAGGTGATACTTTGTGGAAATTTATTATTTTTACTACAAATTGCCACAAAACTATGCCAAATTAATTCTAGATAAAAGTGTGATCTGCTATAACGTGTTTGTACATCTCATTAGGCTGTTTTTAACATGCTCACATATTAATTAGTGATAATTATAATAAGCATGTCGCAAAACAACACTCATAAACACGAGTAGAGTTATAGATTGAAAAAGGTAAACGTTTGCATCTCAAAATCTGCTGGTACCTTTCACACATGCCAGCATGACTAAATACATTCCTCCAGTAACAGAACACACATACCTCATGCAAATGCAAGTGTCCCACATAACACACAATTATCACATGCAACAGCAATTGTCACACACCACACCAAGTGTCACATATGACACCAAGTGTCACATATGAAACCAAGTGTCACATATGACACCAAGTGTCACATATGACACCAAGTGTCACATGACACCAAGTGTCACATGACACCAAGTGTCACATGACACCAAGTGTCACATATGACACCAAGTGTCACATATGACACCAAATGCCACATGCAAAATCAAGTGCCACACACAAACCCAAGTATCACATGCAACACCAATTGTGACACACAACACCAATTGTCACATACAACACAGAGTGTCACATACAACACAGTGTCACATACAACACCAAGTGTCACATGCATACATATGCAAGGCCTCTATATGTATATTTTATTATTTTTGATGAATTTTAAATCGTTAGACGCATTGAGATGCTCACCCATGTAATGCGTGATATGACGAATACATTTACATTACATTGCCACACACACACATAGATCAGCACAACTGCACAGGTTTTCTCCAGCAACAGAACCAAGACCTACCTCTTGCAACTGCATGATCTCAGCCTCCAGAGTCTTGAGCTTCCTCTCGTTGTCCTTGGAGGCAGCGATGATGTCATCTTTGGACTGACGGGCGTCCTCTAGCTCCGCCATCAGCTCCTTCAGTTGGACCTGAAGAAGAAAAATCCACGAATATGAAGAGAAGTGTCCTTTTAAGACCCAAAATGGATTATTAATTTAAGTATATTAACTAAACAAAAACCCTTCTGAATTAGAGAATTCCCACACTGCCGACCTACATGTGCAAGCAAACATTTCACTCTTTTACAACTTAATTTATTTAAATGTCTAAAACATGACGAAAAATGACTAGAAGCAATTTTAGTTCTCTGTGAGAAATAGTCTAACTAGCAGGAAGAAAGCTCGAAAATTTTGGGTGGTCACCTGGAATCTGCGCTGTTGTCTGATGCTGTCTTCCTTGGCTTTCACTGCATTCTCCACCGATGATGCTAAGTCCTTGAGGTCACCCTCTAGCTTCTTCTTGGCAGAGTTGGCCATCCCTCTCTGCTTACGCTCTTCCTCAAGCTCAGCTTCCATCTCACGGAGCTAGCAAATCAAACAAGTAACATATTTAGGGTAAAACTTTGAGAAGTGTGTTTCACGTGATTCCTAGTCAAACATTAGCATAGGCAACCCTTCAATATGTTGTGTTGCAACCCATTCTTAACACCCCCTATGTACTCTGTCAGTCCAACCCTTTCCACCTGTACCATCTGTGATACCTCTCTAATGAGGGTGAACCTGTTACCCCTAACCATTCCTTTCACCCTCAACCATCTCTGTTACCAGTCTCTGCAGTGGGTGAAATCTGTTAACCCCAAATCCTTTCCTTTTCATCATGTACCATCTGTGATACCCATCTGATCACCCCTATCTGATCACCCTTAACCATCTCTGTTACCTGTCTGATGAGGGTGAACCTGTTACCCCTACCCATTCTTTTCACCCTTAACCATCTCTGTTACCTGTCTGATGAGGGTGCGTCTTTTCTCCTCAGACTCCTCTTCCTTGGCTAGTGCATCCCGGTCAAAGTTTGACTTAGCTGCCTGGAGGTTGACCTCGAGACGGAGCTTAGCGTCCTCCGATGCCTGCAGCTCATCTTCCAGCTCCTCCATCTGTTGCCGCATCTCCTCGAGCTGAGCTTCAAGGGACTTCTTGGACTTCTCCAAATCGTGAACCTAGATGACAAATACCCAAACAAATAAAACATCATTGCAAAGAAAAAAACAATTGTTCAAGATGATTTTCGGTGGGGGCATGCCCAAAATGGAGAAAAAGTAACAAGCTGGACCCTCAGAAGGTTGTATATTTGAAAGAAGACACTTACATTTCTGCCAACATCATCCTTGGATGACATCACATCCTCAAGTTCTCCGAGTTGGGCTTTGCGGATGCGTTCACTGTCGGTGAGTTTGTCTTGCAGTTCTTCAAGCTCCCTGGAGAGTGTCATCATCTAACAAAACACACAAAAAAAGAGAGAGTTTAAAGCAAGATCTAAGCAAGGTTTCGTTGAATGATATTTCAGATTTGTTTGTTAATTGTGACAAAACAGCCATTCAATGAAGCTGCAGCATTTGGCTAACCTAGCTGCCACGATTTGGGTACCCATCTGCTCTCCTTCCCCCACAATAATAGTAGTAATAACGTAACGATCAATTTTTATACAGCACATTTCCAAGTGGGCGCAATGCACTTTACATTGGTGACTTGTCAAACCCACACACTTAGTGTGCACATATTGAGCTGTACACGCTCCAGACACACCATGCAGTGTGTCACATCGTGTCCCCCGACTTCCCATAGGGAGCTGCCACAATACCTACACTCCTGCCCCCATTAACCCCTTCCCAGTCACACCACCCCATTCTACCTTTGTCTCCTTCTCTCTAGCCTCAGCCTCTCTTTGGTCACGTTCTGCGGTGATGCGTTCCTTCTCGGCACGTTCTTCGCTGAGCTGGTTGTCGAACTTGCGCTGTTTCTTCTCCAGATTGGACACCATGTTGCGCTCCTTCTCCAGATCGAGTGTGATATCATCGAGCTAAACATCATAGAATCAGTAGATTAGTAATAGATAATCAGTACTTGTTTCTACCTCAAACATCAAGGAATTTTAACTTGCAGATTTTGAATAAAATCATACTAAAATCAACTAAAACTTGATGATAAAAAGGATGATTTAAAAGAAAGTTGGCAAGACTCATTTTAGTTTTGTAGGAACAATCATAGAATGGGACAACTTTGGTAACTCATCAACAGATCATTTTTACTAAATATAACTCGGGCATTTTGAAAACGGCAATTGAGGTATTACAATCATTTACAAAATTTACAAATAGCATTTTTAGCCAGAATTTTGTTTTCTAGCAAAATTTAGTCCAAAACAAATCTGTTAGAGCCTTGAACAATTTTCCTCCAAAACATTTGGTAATTTTCATCATGTTTCAGAAAGAATCCATTTGCTGAATTGCGGCTAACATTCCGAGGTATACAGAATCAAGCCTTTTTGAAATTGTAAACTCTCTTCGCTTCTCACCTCTCCTTGGAGCCGGTTTTTGGTCTTGAGTAGTTTCTCATGGGCTGTTGTCATTTCCTCGATGCGGTTAGCCAGTTCGTCCATGTCGCGGGTTGCCTTCTTGAGGCTCTCCTCGGCCACTTCAAGGTTCTTGGCATCTTCCTCCTGTTTTTTGCGGACATCTGCAAGCTAAATATGAAAGGAGAGAGAGCCAATTATGCCACCTGCAGATGTCTTGCAACCTTTTCAATATCTTTACTATCAGTCAATATTTGTGAGGTTGGTCTAAAATTTGTATTTCAAGTTCATTTGGATAATCTACAATAACCATTACTTCACCTAATATGTGAAATTTTGTGTGGTCTAGATCTGAAGATGTGGAGAATTAACATTGAGTTGAATCTACCATTCCCTACATCAAAAGTTCACTACACCTTTTAACGACTCCTGTCTCTCATGTATCTGTTGGATGCTGAAGAATCTTACCTGTATCTGTAGGGTGGACGCCTGGCGTTGAAGGTTGGATTTATTCTGTTCCTCTTCATCTAGTTGATCCTGTAGGCTGTCTCTAGTCTCTTCAAGCTCCCGGACCTTACTGCTCAGGCTAAGCTTCTGACGAGTCTCCTCATTAAGGTTTTCCTAAGCATAAGAAAGAGAAGAAAAAAATCAGACACTATGTGCGACACAAATTTTATTGTGAAAGCAATAGGGATTTTACGACATCATCCCTATATTCTTCATGAAAAACACTGGAACATTGTTCTACTTCACAAGAAATCAGCAAAAAAATTGCTAAATGTGATTTGTAGTCTGCCACAACTAGGCTACTTAGCCTAACACACAATTTAGGGGAATCATTGCACACATTTGTCTCATCTACTCTTCTTCTATGGACGAATCATTAATATGTAACCGAGTTGTCAGTAGCTTCCAAGTTTGAATACCTCAGTCACAAAAACAGCCATCAAAATATAATTTCAAACTTATTGCAAGATTGTTTTAGCACAAAGACAAACCAACATTTAATGAAGAATGATTTGTCCAGTCAAACATGCATAATAACCTTCTAAGTGAACAAACCTAATTGGTTGTCAAGATAATATTTTAAATAAATTTACAATTTAATGCTATTTAAGCATCTGGCAATATTAGTGTCCAGCAGCTCTGGTTTTTGTCTGGACTTTTTTTTTTTATATACCCTCAAATTAATTATTTATACGTTTAATAAATTTAATGAATATAAAACCATTTGGTAGAAACCATTTGGTAGATTTGACTGAAGATTTGAAGGTTTCTGGCACAAAATATAGAGATGCAACAAATAAAGCATTAAATGGCAAAGTATGAGTTAGAGTCAAGGATAATATAAAAGCCAAATCTGACCTGGACCTCTGCTAGCTGTGCTACCAGGGAGGTGGATGATCTCTGAGCTTGAGCTGCCTTGGATTCAGACTCCTCCAGTTGAGCACTCAGCGACTCGTTCTCGCCCTAAAAAATATGAAACACCGAGTGTTACAGATGTAAAGTTTTTAATGGTGGGAGTGTTGCCTATCGGCAGTGTGTCCGACTGTCATGTAGGAGTTCTGGGGGTCGAAAATCCACCCGGTCTCTTATGGCTTCTCCGTTGAAGCTGTAACATTTAGTGTTACAGATGTGAAGTTTCTTAATGGTGGGGGCCTAGCCTTTCGACAGAGTTTCCGACTGACATGTAGGAGTCCCGGGGTTCGAATCTCGAGCTGATCTCTTGTGGCTTCTCCGTTGAAGCTGTGCTGTAATTGTTGATGGGGGTTGTCTGCTTCAGATTGTTTGGCAATTTATGAGTAGAAAGTAGAAAAAATTGTCACCCTGCAAAATGTTGTATATCTGAATGTCTTTAATTTTATCATGATCGTGGTGTGTAGGGAGCTTAATAAAAGTTTTCTGTAACTGCCGTGAAAACTGTGGGATGCAACGGGCAATGAATATAACAGAAAACCGGAAGGTTTAGTGGTTCCTATGCAACTGATGGCATTGTACTATCTTTAGTTATTTCACAGACCTTAACATTGGAGATAGGTGAGAAGTTTCATTGTCCACATACCAATGCATATCTCATCACAATCATCTATCACCATACCAAGAATGAAGCTAATCAGATGTACAGTTATATAAAATATATATATATATTTATATATATATAATATATAAAATATTGACAGTTTACAAATTTTTTCGTATTTGGCATTTTAAGAACTTTACTTTAAGCCACATCCTGCCGCCCACTCATTATTAATATTCATGCCATGGACAAAAACAAATAGGGCACATCTACTCATCATGGGGAATCTACCTGTAACATATGACATTGATCCAACATGTGGTTGTTGAGATATCATGTTTACAAACGTGCTGACACCTCATACACAGACACACGCCAACATGTTCGCATAGGTTACTAGGCCTTCCGCATCGTAACCAAAAATGGATATTTAGTCAGATAAAACATATTTCTTGTAGACTAGCTATGTGGTATCATTTACTAATTATTTTAAAACTTTAAGAATCCAATGCATCAACAAAACAAGAATGACAAGTGAAAGCTGTTAATATTTGACGATGCTCTCAGCCTGCATCTTATTAGTGCTTTTAAATCACACACCTGATATTTAACAGCCTTCTCTTTGAAGTCGTTGCGATCGCGATCAAATTCCTGCAGTCGGACGTTGAGCTCCGAGAGTTGAGCTTCCAGGTTCTTGCGCTTACGTTCCGATTCCTGCTTGGCCTGGGTGGCAGTCTTGAGATCGTTGTTTAGTTCCGCCTGGGAGCCCTCGATGGACGACTTGCTCTTCTCCAGAGAAGCCTTGGACTGCAAATTAAAGTTTGAATCAACATAATCTCCAGAAATATAACCCATATATAACACAAAAGGGATCATCTATCAACCAGCCCAACATATATAACATTATCAATCCAACTTGAGATATCGTTTCAAAAGCCATTTGCAAGACCATCATGTCAAACACAAAACAATGTTAGCAATAATAAGTATACAAATATATTAAGATATATCCACCCCTCCCCAAGAAAAACATTATTGAGCTTAGTACCTTCTTAACAGTATCCAGCTGTTCATTAATCTGTTCAATGACATCGTTATGTTTGTGCCTCATATCGGTCACCATGACCTCATGGTTCTTGGTCTCTTCTTCCAACCTCTTCTTCAGCTCCCCTAGCTCACCCTCGCGACGCTTCTGAATCTCCTGGACTGCAGCAGATTTATCTTCGAATTCCATCAGTTCGCTCTTGATCGCATCAAGCTCCTGCAAGGACAAAAGTATGATGGGTTTTTGGGTATTTGTGTTGTTTCTAAGAGCATAATAAAAGGTGAATATACCACAAACTGCAAACCAGCTAAGACCCAATTTTCCAGCTGACTAGAAACCTACTTTTTTTAACTAAGATCATGCGCTGAACAATCTGTGAGTTTGCCTGACTGGCAAAACCCATCTGATTTTCCTTCATGATATAGCCCCTTCAACTAATGCGACAACTGTTCCACCAAACATCATCAGCTGGAAACTTTTCATCATGGTGGGCAGTATCTATTGTGTTCTGTGATTGGTTCACTAATATGCCAACAGTATCCATTGTGTTCTGTGATTGGTTCACTAATATGCCAAGTAAGAAAATTCCATTGTAAATCAAGGTCTCTGCTCCTCACCTCACCTTGTACCATATATGCTATGTAAACTTTAGCACAAGTTGCCAACCACATTTCACATGAATCCTAAACATTCACCCACTTTTATACATAAATGGTAACATAACCATATCAACTGAACAAGGGTCTCTGCTCCTCACCTCACCGAGGTCTCGCTTGGTCTTTTCTGCTCTGCTTCTGCTCTCCTTCTCCTGTTCCAGGTCCTCTTTTATTTCATCATGCTGGCTCTCCAGCTCTCGGAGGGCCTTCTGGGCAGCATTCTTGGCGGCCACTTCCTCGTCGATCCTGAGTAAGAGACACCACATTTAGTGTCAAGACTTGACATGACATACAATGAAATAGAATTCAAAGAGATGTTTGAGCTCTTGTTTAAACACAGTTGGGTACAAAGCTGCTCGACATGTAACTTGCCGGAACTTCATTGAGCTCTTCCTCTGATCAGCTGGGTCCCTAGCAATCACCTCTTCATCTCACTCCAAATCGCTCCATTTAGCTTACCTTGCCAGAGCTTCCTTGAGCTCTTCTTCTCATTTGAGTAGCTGGGTGCAGTGTTCTGTCTATCCCTATCGGATCTTTCCAGAGATTGCAGGGTTGCTATGTCTCTGGCTCACTTTGCCAGAGCTGCAATCACCTCTTCCATCTCACGGAGTTCCAAGTTGCTCCATTTAGCTTACCTTGCCAGAGCTTCGTTGAGCTCTTCTTCTCGTTTGAGTAGCTGGGTGCAGTGTTCCGTCTATCCCTATCTCATCTTTCCAGAGATTGCAGGGTTACTATGTCTCTAGCTCACTTTGCCAGAGCTGCAACCAACTCTTCCATCTCACTGGGTGCCAAGTCGCTCTATATTTAGCTTACCTTGCCAGAGCTTCGTTGAGCTCTTCTTCTCGTTTGAGTAGCTGGGTGCGGAGTTCCTCTATCTGCAGCTTCAGTTCATTGATCTGGTCCTTCAAGTCATTGATCTCTGTCTCATATTTCCTCTTGAGCTTTTCCAGGTCCCCTCGTTTCTGTATGCCAAGAAAATAAGCAGGGTTTATTTCAGGATTTTAAGTGAATTCAAAAGCCTTCATATGAGTACACTGTGAAGGGATGGTCATTCCTACAATGATGGGATGGTCATTATTACAATGACGGGATGTATGGTCATTACTAATATGATGGGATGGATGGTCATTATTACTATGACGGGATGGATGGTCATTATTAATATGACGGGATGGATGGTCTTTACTAATATGACGGGATGGATGGTCATTATTAATATGACGGAATGTATGGTCATTACTAATATGATGGGATGGATGGTCATTATTACTATGACGGGATGGATGGTCATTACTAATATGATGGGATGGATGGTCATTATTACTATGATGGGATGGATGGTCATATTAATATGATGGGATGGATGGTCATTACTAATATGACGGGATGATAGTAAGCTTTCGAAGTGTCTTAAAGACACTATATCATCAATTAAGCTGTTAACACACAATTTTTCCAGCTGACTATAAATCTACATCCAGGAAACACATCCTAAGGGTATACCATTTACTTCACTTAATAAATGAACAGACTGGCAGAAAACCCATGTGAAATTCCTTTGTGATTTACCACCTTTTAAACAAGACACCTCTCAACTGCAAATTGTTGTACAAGGTGGTCAATTTTAAAAACATACCTTCTCTTCCTTGTGTAATTTGTCCTCCAGTTCTCCGATGCTGGACTCATGTCTAGCCTTCAGTTTCATCAACCCCTTGCTTTTCTCTTCCTCTTCGGTGACCGTCGATTGAGCCTCTAAAAATTTCTCCTCCAAGGCAGCTTTTTCACGAGACATCTGAAAACCAACCAAAGAAATTTGTTAATGCCACAGGACTTCAACCGGGGGTACCCCTGGGGGGTACAAGGGATCTTTTCATGTGGTGGGCGAGCCATCCTTTCAATTTACTGCCGGAATAGTAGCAATGCTATGTTAAATTTGCAAATGAATTTTTCTCTGCCAGGAGGCATGCGTCTTGGGTCATGTACACTCAATGCGTATGCCGATGAAAAAGGTTGAAAAACCCTGGTTTATACAAATAGTACTTGGTTTGAGATGTTTAACATTTCATTTTTTAATACAATGTTACAGCGTCATTTTATTATTCTGTGTGTTAAAATACCTCAGCCTAAATGTCACATAACAGAATGCTATAATCCACCCAATACTTAAGAGTATATAATGTAGGATATTACTTCTCGGACAAACAAATCTGCAACAAATCTAGTAGTCTTGCTAAGCCAACCTAACTTATCATGTATGATATTACTTCTCGAGACAATAAATCTACAATAAATCTAGTAGTCTCGCTAAGCTAACCTAACTTATCATGTATAATATTACTTCTCGAGACAATAAATCTAGTAGTCTTGCTAAGCTAACCTAACTTATCATGTATAATATTACTTCTCGAGACAATAAATCTAGTAGTCTCGCTAAGCCAACCTAACTTATCATGTATGATATTACTTCTCGAGACAATAAATCTACAATAAATCTCGCTAAGCTAACCTAACTTATCATGTATAATATTACTTCTCGAGAAAATAAATAGAGTAGTCTCGCTAAGCTAACCTAACTTATCATGTATAATATAACTTCTCGAGACAATAAATCTAGTAAGTCTCGCTAAGCTAACCTAACTTATCATGTATGATATTACTTCTCGAGACAATAAATCTACAATAAATCTAGTAGTCTCGCTAAAGATAGTAATTGTGGATTAGGTGTATATAATAAATGACAAATTAGCTAACAAATTATTTTCTTCCTGGCAGTGTATGAACGCTACTGAGCCTAACAAAACAAGTCTGAACACCTCTTTACAGCATCAGAATTTACACATTTTTGATCGTTATCTGCAGGAAAACCGGACTCACTCTTGGTGGTCCTACAATCATTTCGGTTACCTTGAAAATTATAATAGGTTTACTGGTTAAAGGTAACCTTTTTGAGGGAGGATAATAAGTGGAGGTATACCTTGTTGTGGTTGTCAGCTATGAGGGCTAGGTCCTCTTCCAGTTTCTTCAGTTTACCATCAGCCTGGACCTTATCCAGCTGCAACTTCTGTCTGGCGGCCTCTTCCTGGTCCAATCTGTCAAAAAAGGATTTCTCAGTTGTAACAAAAGTTATCAGCTCCGAGTATTGGTCCCTTTCCCTATTTGCATAGCTGTGTAGGTCACACGATATTAGGAAGAGGTTTTTCCCCTCCCTCTAACCTGCACTTTTTTTCGGTATCCAGAATTAACAGGGGTTGGGGGTTACAAAGGCTTTTGGAGACTCCTTTGGGGAAAAGAGTTTACAGCATTTAATTCAACTTCAATAAAATATTGAGACTTACTGGTCTTCTAGGTCTTGTATATTGGCTGTAAGCTTCTTCTTTTCTTGATTCAAACTCGTTCCTCGCTCCTCCTCTTCCTCTACCCGAGCCTCCAGGTCATGCAGTACTAACTCCAATTCCTGCTTCTGGTTGGCTAGTTTGAGACGCATCTATAAAAATAATATTAATTAAAGCAAGTTTAGAGTATGCATTCTTGTTCTACGGTCAGTCCGACACTGAATATGTCTCAGTTCTTTTCAACTTCAGTAATAACTTCAGTAATATTGTTCTTCAGCCCCTGTTGGTATTTAGCCTTGCCACCATTACATATTCCCTGTTTATTAATTTCTGTGCCAGCACTTTGCTTCCACCTGTAGCTTCTGTACCAATTTCAATTGATATTTGGAATGCTTATCGGTTTACAAACCCCTACACCTAACCATTCTTTCCTCATTCCCTAACCCTTGATACCTTCTGACTCTGCTTCCGCACTCAGTTCTGCCTCTGCTTGGAGTTGTTCGGCCAGGATGCTTTTCTCTTCCAGTACCTATTGGTATTATCAGATTACCAAGCCCTACATCCCTCGGTTCATCTTTCCCTAACCCTCGATACCTACCGATTCTGCTTCAGCACTCAGTTCTGCCTCTGCCTGGAGTTGTTCGGCCAGGATGCTTTTCTCTTCCAGAACTTGTTGGTATTTGGTCTGCATATCGGTATATTCCACCTCGCTCTTCTCCAGTTTGTCAGAGACCTTGCGGAGTTCATCCTCCTTTGTTTGAAGGACCTCATCCTGTCGGGTGACTTGCAGCAAGGGCTTGACCTATGGAAGGGGAGATCGAATCACCCAATTAGTCCCAGACTTTTTATTGAGTTTTAAAGGGTTTCGTGCAATTACCCTAAAATATTGAGGGGTTTCGTGCAATTAACCTAAAATAAATAAAAGTTTTAATTTATGACAAATGCATGGCCCAGTGGAATGTTTGAAATGGTGGGTAATGTGCTCCTTCAAGCATCGAGGCATCGAGGTGTTAAGTTTGGGTTGTTATAATAAAATGAAACTGGTCACCCATATCAAAATATGCTCGACGCAATGACCGGGCAAGACCCCAATAATCTCTTGTGATGTCATGAAGTAAATAAACTATGACGTCACAGACAGTTAGTACAGCGAAGTAGGAGTATATATTACAGTACTCCCTTTCCATAGAATTACATCCATAGCACGGCGGTGCTGTAGCCTGACAATCCGAAGAGTGACGTAATAATCATCATGAAATTTGAAATTGAAAATGTCAGCAGAAACAATTTTGTAGACTAGTGAGACATATAAAACAATGTGAGGTAATATTTAGGCTATAACAGTAGGCTTATTACCTCTATGTATGAGTATAGCCTAGGCCTACAGTAATAGGTTATGCAACAAAGCCTGGTGTTACATGTGCACATAAATGTTAGGCCTTCTACCTCCAGTGATTCAAGAGTATAGGCTATATCATTTTACATGCCTATAGTAATAATATACTAGGCAGCCTATAGATATTAGTGCCAAAATATAATAAATTTGTTAAGGCGGCCATCACCACCTACAGATGCAAAGATTTTATTCCTTAGATATCTCCAATATGGAAAATGTTATGGTACAAATTCCTGGAAACCTTTGCACGAAACAAATTTAATATTTCGGTACATCTCAGCAGGATGAGCCCTCTCACCTTTGTAAAGAGTCGCCACCACTGCCAGTTACGAAGCTTGAGGTATGCCAGGCAGTTACGCTGAATGATCCTGATGGCGGCTAACTGCTGCATACGCTTCTGGAACAATCTAAGAAATAAAAAATGAAGAAAATTAAATGAAGCCACTGAGGGTTAAACAGACCTTATTCCAAGGTTTGTCCACATGCAAGGTTTTCATAAAGCATTAAAACGGAAGGATACCAGGACTTTTATTAATTTCTTTGTACGTGTATATGTTGGAAGCTCATTGTCTGGTTGTCCAGGGCTTATAAATTCCGTTGTTATTAAATAAAGGTTCTAATACCATAAAAGGTTCTAATACCATAAAATTTTAAAAGGTCAGGATACGATGTTTGCAGACACTGATATTTGCATCTAATTATATCAAGTACTTTACTTTAAGCCCTGCCCACTCATCAATATTCTTGTCATGGTAACCACACACAATGGGACACATCTTCTCATCATGGGGCATCTACCCATCACATACGACATTGGTCCAACATGTCATTGTTGAGATATCTTTTTTACTGGCCTTCATATCACACACAGATGACCACATAGGTAATTCGGCTTTCAGAATCGTCACCCAAAAATTCTATATAAAAAATGTTGAATATTCAAAACGAACCTCCTAGCCAAGAGCCCCCGACAGTGTGCCTGGAATCTGACGATGATGTCCGTCAGTTTGAGGTCACGCTCCTCTTCCAGGTGAGCCAAGACTCCAGCTCGGAAGAAGATCTTACTCTGACCGATGCGGTAGAGGTTGGGGTCAAGTTCCAGGTCATTGATCTGGCAGGAAAACAAGGGGAGGGGTCAGTCAATAAGCAAGGGGGCATGGCAATAAAACATATTTAAGAAGCCCCAAATGTTTTTCATGCACTTTGGCCAACATAAAGGGATTATATATATAATATATATAGCTGTGTGGCTTAAAATGATTTATATCTTGTAAGACTGCAGAGTGAAACACCTCTTCACTACATTTGCTATAAGTGGTTGGTTGAGGGAGGCACAGTTGTCCAAATCAGTGATTTAAATTTGGGTCAAATTTTAATCACTAATTTGGACAAATCTGACAATTGTTTAAATACATACATCTACAGTACCCACCCACTCATAACATTCTTAAACTCAATTGATTGCCCTTAGTTTTTCTATCAAATGAGATGAGCCATTTGTATGTGGCATGATTTTTTTAAAAAGGTTTTGTTGAAATTTGATTCGTTTCAGTGTAAAGTCTACAAAAAAAAACTTTGCAGCTTTCCAGGATTTTTGTAGCTTAATGTATGTATCCTCCCCTTTTCGG
>JAODFY010044191.1:0-12546 GCA_027580055.1 Paracaudina chilensis | reverse complement strand
TTGGACATCTTGTACATGCATAGCATGAACCTATAAAACTTGGTGTTTTTTTAGGTTTATCACCCCTACGGTTCATTTCTGTAATACAGGAAACTACAGACTGTTCGCCGTAGCCCCTGGCTGAAGAGCGACCTACCTGCAGATGCTCAATTACCTAGATAGAAAAGTATTAATGGTGGGGTTGCAAGTAGCGAATTCACAAATAACGAATTCACAATCCGGTGACACCGAGAACTCTGATTCCTAATTTAATGAACATGTTAGTAAACGTTCTCATTGATGTGTTTATAGTTGCATTTGAAGTTACTACAACAGGGATGTGTCCATTCTTAGTTTCAAAAGTGTTAAACTGAGCCAATTGTAAATCTGACTTTTTTTGGTAGGTTTTGCTTCTTGCAACCCCATCATTTAGGTTGATCATCTTACGGGGAGAACGGTCCCAGTTTTGTCCAAGGTTTATAACTAAAGCATGAACATGTATGTGTCAAATTATGTTATCGACTATTTTTCTTCATTTCTCCATTTCAGCTGATTATGTGCGGGATGGCGATCGTTGTTGAAGTACTGGGCAGAGATAAAAGAAAGATGGACTATTCCTTCTTAAAGGTAAGGATGTTCACAAAGACAAAACAACGATTGTTTACTAAAGGTATAGGTAAGGGTGATACCGCGCATGGGCGAACCTGGTAACTCTAGCACCGCACTTAGTGCAATAGCGCCCCCTCTGTCCGGCACCTTGGATTTTCCCATCCCTCGAGGAGGCAGCGTTTTGTGCATCTAACATTCCAGGAATCCTCTAGAGAGAGCCTCTTACCAGGATTCCTAAGATCAAGATCTTCTGCAAAGTCTTTGGTATTTTAGCCCTATGTTTTAGGATTAAGCTTGGTCCTATTAAAAAAGATATAGATTTTCTCCCATTCATTGGTCACCACTCTATACATATAGAGGGGGCTATACCGGTACTAGTATAAAACAGTTTCTCTTTCTATGCATTTATTACTTGTTGAAATTAAATGCAAAAATCGAGTTGATGTGAATTTGATGATTTGCTTTATTACTGTGTATGAGGGGCTCCCCCTTCCGAACGTCAAAATCCTGCCCTGATCATGAAACGGCCTGTTTGGGATCGATTTGTTTTTCTTTCCCAGTTTCCCATCGTCTCCCTGGTCGCGAACCTATTCACCTTCATCGTGGTGTGCGTCATCATCGCCCTCCTGACCTGGGCCATGTACGAAGATTACCTGAACAACTCCGGTTTACTTACGGACGACCTACGAGCGGACGGCCTCAGTCTCTACGCCACCGTCATCGTCATGGCGACCATTCTCCTGCTCGTCTCGCTGTTCGCGATGTTTATCGATTGCTGCGGCGCTTTCCTGGTGGTACCTACATCCAGAAACGTAAGGGAACGGTTCCTTGTAAGAACCGTGTTTTTCTTTTCCTTTCTGACTTGGGTGATCGTGGCGCGTAGGCTTTTTTTTTTCCCGAAGACGAATGAGAACAATTCTGTACTTTTTTTGTATATTTTTGCTTAAATTTTGTCTTAAATTTTTGATATATTTTTAATATATTTTGTTTAATATATTAACACAATTATAACATCGAAGCGTTTGTTTTAGGATATACATGTATAATCAATTGTTGCTCATGATCATTAATTTGTTTTGTTTTTTCAGTTTGTCGGTGGACCCCCAGCCATATACGATCACCGAGGCCCAGCTGTCATTTACAAGTAGAAGGGGAATATCGAACGGGAAGAATATATCATCATGAAGTTGATCAATATTAGTTTAGTAAGAATTAACAAAAAGTTCATATTTGGGAACATGTTATTTATATTGCAGTTAAGTAATTCAGTCTCAGTTATATAGTAATAATATACAGTCAGTTCTAATTATGGACTCCACCCAAACAAAACAAAAATCAGACATAATGTGTAAGCCTGGAAGCGCTATAACCCGCCCCCCCCCCCCCCCCCCCCCCCCAATCACACTTGTACCAAGACATTCGAAGTGCTAAAATATAACCTACAGCAGTTACCGCGCCTGGCACTTCACAGCACTACATGAACAGCGCCATCAGTTTTCGAGTAGTGTCATCGACATTTCGAATAGTGCCAATAATATTTCGAATAGCGCCATCAATTTTTCGAATAGCATGTAAATTCAAAACCCACCCTTCTCTCTGCCAATCATTAATATTACGATGTCGAATATGCCTTAAAATTCTTCAATAGAGCTCGACCGCTGGCAAAGTTGGATATGTTCTTTGCTGGTCTTGAGCGTTAAAGGAGGGATGGCAAGGAAAAGAAAAACCTAACAAAAGATTTTCAACTGGCTCGGCTCTTGAAACTTTAAATGGACACATCCCGGTTGTATATTGACGTTTAAATGCAGCTATAAACACACCTCAACGAGAAAGTTGGTACCCCCACCTTTAAGGCATCGGTCTGATTATAGCCGTGACCGGACGCCTCCCCCTGGGACAATTTCCCCCCGGACCATTCCCACCCGGACATTCCCCCCCCCCCCTCCGGATAATTGAGTTTGATTGGGGGTTGGGTTAGGGTCAGTGGTTAGGGTGGGAGAAAAGAGGGGGGTAATGCCCGGGTGGGGAAATGCCCCGGGGAGAGATGTCCTAGAACCGATTATAGCATCATCGATGACGTCATCATCGGTCTCAAATCGAGGTTAAAGTTGCTGTGGTGTAATATAATATTACTATCTGGAATTACATTAACGTTGATATGTATCATTGACATTAATTTATGGAGTTGTGTATTTGATGAAAATTTAAGATTTGATGCATATAGTTTGTCGCCGAACAAAACGCCAAAAAATGTATTTTCGGAGCTCAAAATTATCACTACTTAGTGTTACGATCGGATATGAACGACGAGCAGTATATGGTTGTGTTACGTAAAGAACTGTACGGATGAAGTGATTCAAACATCGCATTAAAACAGAGAAAGTAATATTTTGTGGCTCAAATTCTTACAGTGCATTTTTAACAAGGGTATATGGTTTGAACTTATCCACCTAATTACAGCTAAGACCTCCGGAGATTTATAGTTACGTTGATCCTGGTCGCGTCCATGCACGCTTGAGAACGTACGGGTGATAGCTTGAACCGAAAGCAATGAACAAGCGTGCAGGGAAGGCCACTGAATATTCATAACAAATTGCTTTCCCGTGGAATACACATTTGAATGTTTATATCACGAGTGAAGTCCAGAGTGTGATATTTAGTATCGCATTGCGTAGATCACGGGTTTTTTTTATTCTCCGCGCGTCCCACATTACAATTCTCAAACCGCCTCGCGGGGTTTGATCCATGCTAAAAGAGAGATCACGATTGCGTGGTCTGACCCAGAGTACGCCTTTGGTCCCCCTCGCGGGGTCTGATCTCACTTGTGTACTCTGACCAGTCTGAGTCTGGCCAAGTTCATAGATTCACTCGCGCAAACGGAAATAGAGCCACGCGCTCAAACAAACATTGAGGCCCTGCTCAAACTGGAGAACGCAAGGGGGCCAGACTCTCAGAACAAGAGCAAGTATGAACGCTCGCCTACTCTGGGTCAGACCAACGTTGATCTCCCCCTTTGGGATGGATCAGACCCCGCGAAAGGAATCATGAATCGTACCTGTGCATGTATGCCCGCCGTTCAACGCTGATATCACACTCGTTTGGACGGGACCAGAATCAACGTAATTTTCTCCCAGGGGGTGAGGGAGAGGAAGAAAACGATAAACAAATCAATTTGAACAAGTAAGCCAAATTTAGGTATATTTGAAACTGTATAAGTAGATATATGAATTTGCGAAATGACCTTTTAGCGTTTTATTTTTAAGCATATGTTGTATCTTTTTATCGTTCTGTATATCATTGTGTCGATAATCTTTTGCTGTAATAAAAATGAAACCAGTCTTTCAAATGTACGAAAGTAATTTCTGCATGAAGCTATATTTTAGTCGCGTTTAGTCTATGCGTCGCTCGATTGCGTTATTCATGACGCTAAATACACATGGAATACGGATTTGGGTAATCATGTAGGTTACGACCAAGGCGTACACAAAATAATTACACACTGGAAAATGGTCGCACACTGTAGGACAGTTATATATAATGTTCAGAAATTTGGTGGGAAATTAAAGATAGTTATTTCAAGTCATTTAAATGCTTCATATTAAACCATTCTGAATTGTATTTTATGAGCAAACTGCACATAGGTCAATCAAACAATTTTTAACAAATCGTTTTATATTACGTGCTGTATGTACGGATGTTCGCCTGTAATAGTCATTTTCATGATTAATGTTGCGCATGTTTTTAGAGTGTATCTTTGTTGAGATAAGCGCTAAACTCCCCTAATCATTACACAGCTTTTAACTGATATGAATCGTGAAACGCTGGTTAAAATCGTATTGGAATTGTACTTATAAGATGAAGGGGTAAATTAACTTATAATATCAAGGGTATAAATTTGCTTATCATATGAATGGATAAATTCATTTATAATATCAAAGGATAAATTCACTTTTAATATCAAGGGATAAATACACATATTAATTCACACAAAATCACAAAAAGGGATAAATTCACTTAAAATATCAAGGGATTAATTCACTTAAAATACCAAGGGATAAATTCACTTATAATATCAAAAGATAAATTCACATTCATTAGGGCTATATCTAAGTTCATCAGCATTTCAGCAGCATATACTTACGCCTCTTGGAACACTTCCACAAACAGTGGAAGGGTTGCTTGTATATAAACGTTTATTCTCACTATACGGCAATACCGCCATATTTATTTTTGTGTGTCTGGAGATGGCTTGCTTAAATGATTGACAGCCAATGATGTGATTTATTTCACATTCTCTCGCTGATGATTCTCCGTGTTCCATTGTGGGTCAGTATGGCATAGCTGGGACACCCCACTGGTATCTTTGATTTGTTGGGGTATGTTCAAACAGCGTTTTAGTGCAAGTGTCACGGCATGATATTTGGTAGTGTACTGGCCATGAACTGGCCTAATGATCTCGCAGACAAACGGGTCATGTACTGATTGATATACTGGTGCGTTTACATACAATTATATAGATGCAGGTAAGATTTCGTTGTTGGCAGGGTTATTTTCACTTGGTCATAGTAGACTACAGTATAGCATTGTACGTATTCCAGGTAATTACTGAATGTATTTGTTTCCTTTTTTTTATGTATATACTATTTTTGCACGAAATAAAATATGGTAAATATGGTACTCATTTATCAACAGCACTGACCAATGAGTATAGAGGCTCATAATTCTAATATAAATTGCAACGAAAAATATGGCGGCAATTAATGACATGGGTTTTAATAACAGCCAATTTTTTTAATTTTATCTACTTTGGCGCTTAAATTTTATCAACAAAGTGCGCATAAAGGCATATCTATTTATTGCACTCGGGGCGTTATTACGTACCTTTTTCAACCAATTAAACCAACACATCTTATTAGGCCTGTTTATTTAAATCTTGTTTTTAGACATATTTTTCCACTCTTTGACTGTTCTCTAACAATCTTGTATTTTTTTTATATGAAACGACGACACCGTCAAGAGATTATTTTGGAATAAAATTCTCCAGGAAACCCACATCAAATTAGTCAACATTTCTATTTTAATTTACTTAAACTTTCTTATATCTAATTAGTCGTTTTAAAATGCTGTTAAATTTAATTTAAAAAGGAAGTTTCAACCAAATAGAGAACTCTACAAAAATGCGTTGAAAAGCAATAATAAATATGGTGACTAGTGAAGAGCCTATCTTTCTTGTATGTCCCAATCAAGAGATCTTGAAATTGATCGATTTTACTAATAAATTGGTGGCTGGTGACGTCACAACGGTACATTTTCAAATTTAACTGTGAAATGGAAAGCTTTCCATTCCGAATTTGCAGTCTGGTTGTGTCTATATGGGTTATAAATTATACAAAAAATGATACAAAACGATAATACTTTTATGTGAGAAACGCTTTGAAAAATTGCGTAGATTTTACAAATAATAACATACATCATTCATGCAGAATGTCAGGTTTTTAGGTCACAAAAATGTGGTACGGCGCGCGCTGTTCTGTTAACAAACAAAAAAAAAAGTATTCATAACGTATGATTATATAGGGATCAACCCATTGGTACTTTCCGATGCTCTAACAGGAGTTCCCAACCAGTGGTACATTTATACTTTCTCGGTGGTACGCGGCGTGATACACAGCGTGCTTACGCAGCGTGCTTACACAGCGTGATACACAGCGTGCTTACACAGCGTGATACACAGCGTGTATTGTATTCTCCCTCGTGCATCATCCCTCAAGCGGCTATGCACTGACAGCTATTTGTTATCGGGCCATTGTGCGCTTATTCATCATTGATACAATCAATTCATCCCCTTCATGCATCCCTCAAGTCGTTCTTCTAAAACAAAACAACGATCCCTACTCAATGTTGAAAATGATGTTTTGGTGTGCTTTATCCAAAACAAAGCCTAACATCGACCTGCCTGTGAGCAAGAAGCAGGCTCAACCATCCCCATTGACTGGAGTGGACATTTAACATTACGCAGGTATGTTAACGCATGAACACTATTATAGTTGGATATTGGTACAGTGGTACTCGGTGGCCCCACGAAAATCTGAAATGGTACCCATGGTTAGGAACCCCTGCTCTACAACATATAACAAACGCAGTGGGAAATGACAAAGTATTTCCAGACACGTTACTGGCCTATTTCAGTCATAAGGTCCGCTTTCCTGCACGCGGGGCTCGTCACTTTGCTACTTGCCGGGTTTTACGTCACATCGGGATATGTTGAGAAAATCCAAATAACATATTGCTGGCGTAACCCAGTGGGAAATACTTTTGTCATTTCTGGAAAGGGGTGAAAAGTATGTTATGACCATATTTTTGCTACCATAATCTGATTTGTGAATTGTCATCAGCTTGATCAGCGAAAGAAAAAGTTGAATACACTGGTAGTAAGCAAACGTTGCATATGGTTAAACGCCCTCCCAATATAAGGCATATTTGGTTCTTAAGATAGGGAAAAAATTCCCATAAAGTGAAGTACATTGTTACCGGTACACTCTGGAACACGTGCGTAGCAGGTGAAAACCTGGGATCGTGGTGGCAGAGTGGTTAGGGCTATGGCCTCGTAAAGGGTTGAAGTCCTGGTCTGAGTGCTGCCCAGTGTACTTACTTAGGCAAGACATCCTATCCCGATTGCCTCTCTCCATCCAGGTGCTAATTGGGGACATCAATGACCAGGGTAATATCTGTAAAGCTCTTTGAGACCTTTCGTGACATAACGCGCTATTTTATAATATTAAGTGCGAGATAATATTATTAAATCAGACCTACTGTGACATAATGAGAAGCATTAGGGAAACAGTGTAAATTTCAGTCTCCAATTCTGGTAATGACCTTTCTTGAATTAAAATATAATAACAATAATTACGCCTTCAAGTGATTTAGTCTCTTAGCCAAACATAGCATGCAGCACCAACATATGCCCTAAGGAATTAGTACATCTTTTAAAAAAAAATTGAATCCCAGTTATTACTGTTGAATGTACCTAAAGAGGACTTTCACCTTTCTCTGTGGCATGGACAGAGTACTCTGACATTCTCCGTTTCTTTACTATGCCCTCCTGTTTGGAGATTCACATTTTATTTAAAGATGCAGCGATCGATGCAGATATAATCAAACATGATCCAAGAAAGGCCCACAAATTAGGCGACATATTAAACATAAGAAAGTCCAACAGGTAGGCGAAAACCACACCGTTGGTACCCAGAATTGAAACAAACACACTCTTTTCTAAGGAGAGACTATAGGTCCTCAAACATTGGGCAATGCAATTAAGTGTGCCAATTCCAACAAGTGCAAACCTTACACTTCCACATGCGGGTATTGACCAGCCCCCAACTACGGTTGTTATTAGTGCTGAACCGGTGAAACCTATTACTGAATAATAAAGAACAATTTTAAAAGTGTCAACTCCAAGTTGTCTCATCATCCTCATAAGGATGATCACGAACGTAAAGCAAAGGCATGAACAGAGGGCAAGCATAGCTCCGATGAATTGAGATGTAACTTCATTCCCTCCCTCGTTATCAAACAAGAACGGTGGTTGGGATATAAGAAATACCCCGCCAATGACGACAACTACAAGAACTGCATCCAGAATCCCAAATGCTTCCTTCAGAATTATCCGTGCAAGGATACCGACTAATACTGGGCTGCCATACGATATGGCGGTAGCATCACCCACAGGGATGTAGTATAAAGCATAAAAGAAAGATATGAATGCCATAACGCCAATCACACCGCGGAGGGACAAGAACATGAAAACCTTCAGCGATTCAGGTTTAGGCGAGATGCCATTAAATATCAAAACTGGTACTGGTAGAATGAACTGGAGAATAAACCTCACAAATGATACTTCTATAGGGTGTAGGTCCTCCATCACAAATCTGAACAGAACAGATTCAAGAGCTGAACAGAGAGACGCCAGGATGACAAGGAGGGCACCCCGATGCCTGTAGATCCTCTTCATTATGCCAGGTGTAGATTCAGTCTCCTGACGAACAGGATTTATAATGTAGTCCAATGATTGGCCAGTGGCCCCGGGATGAATCGGTGATGTTGATTGGTCCTGTTGAGAATCATTGCCTCCCATGGCTTGATGACAATACTGACAGGATTCAGATCTACAGTGTACCTGCAACAAAAAAAAAATCTGTTTCCCAACTGCGCTGCCCAATCTGATATAAATATACCCCTACCTTGTTTCCCTTCTTATCGATTATTCAGTACTTATTTAGTATTATACAAAAGGTATATGTAGTGTAATTCCCCCCCCCCCCATACAAGTACCACTCTTATCTGGGGGTTGCTGGGGGTTCAGTAAAAATAGCAGATTTCCATGTTCTGGGAATATCATTGATGTACATTCTTACCGTCACCTATTGCAAAATTATGAGGTGGACCTGCATTTCTATCATAGGATTTCTTTTGTTTCTGTGCAATTCTCTTTCCAGTCGATGTTTAAACCAATTTAGGTTGTAGCGGTGTTTTGGTCATATCATAAGAATCCCTGATTACCCATTACAAGTTGAGCTGAACTTCCTCTCAAATATCCTCTGTTGGTGTGTTTCGACATACCTTGATTAGAATACTAATCTAGAATACCTTGATTAGGGATCTTTATTCTCGTGTGCAGCTTTTTTGAGAACGGACTTTACAATTTGCACTGTTCTCTCAGCTAGCCCGTTATACTGATGATAGTGAGGACTACTCGTTGTGTGTTTTAAATCCCAGTCTTGTGCAAACAACCTGAATTTCTGCACTATTTGATTGAGGACCATTATCTGAGATTAGCTCTTCAGGGAATGAAAGTCAACAGAGATAAAGTTACGTTCAGTTCAGTCTTCCACTCAGTGGTGCTTTGAGATGTACGTTGTAGTGCCGCTTTATCGTTTAGGGAGCCAACGTAGAACCCATCAGTAGCTGCTGATTTATACACGACATAAGGAGTGTTACACCGGTTGAATCATTGACTTTCTTATGTGACTTTGTTTTACACATTTTGGCATAGTGTCTTTTTCTTCCACATTTCTTGTATGATTGTCCAAAGGCAGGGCATTCAAAGGCAGGGCATGTTGTTGGTATTTCCACATCAGTCATAGACTTTCTGTTATCAAATTTCTTTTTACTTTTGGGAGTATGCATATTATGCACATTATGAACTGTATAGTCACTTGTGCCTGTTAGCGTTTTCAGCTGACTCTTGGGCGTTCCAGTTGCAGGGCATACCGTTATGGCTTTCTGTAGTGTGAGATCTGCATCACGCAATTACGCAATTACCTAAGTTTGCAGGATTAACGGAGGCTGAGGGTTGTAACGCTCCGACATCTGACATCATGTGATGTCTCTTAACTCAGACGAAATGATTTGACTAACGCCATTTTGAGAGAATGATAACCTTCCCGTTTATTCTAATAAACCCTTCAACAATCAATATAAATGACAACGCGGGGCACGTAAGTAGTTTTATTCAGAGTGCCGTCGCCACAAATTGTCAGACTGCGACATGGACTCTTAAATGGAGACTCGCGTGTCCGATCCGGTCCGCGATACGATCCAATTCAGCCCACGAAAAGGGAGGTTGAAACGATTGCCTGACTCAACATTTTATTTTATTTGAGACATGTTCTGGAGAGTGATATTTCCACCGGACTCCCAGGTAGTCGACGGTGGATTCCAATCGCATTCAGAGTCAGGTTAGAAGGCAATAGAACCGAGTTTTATACCTCTGCCCTTCATAACAGCGACTTCTCTTTTGAGAACGACTAATCATTCGTAAAGAGAAATTCAATCCGATAGTGGGGTGTTTTGGAGTAACTCCATTTTGTAGGGTATTCTGGAGTTGTAACCAAATAATGTGTATATATGTACGCTCCTGTCCCTTAGACCCCTCCCCAAGATAACAATCGTCATTTCGGGCAACATTCATATATTCCGGCAAGAAAAATTCTGCCCCTTTTAAATTAAATGGTTCCGTACGCCTTTAGTAAACAAATCCCAAATTTCCATTTGAATAGGAAAATGTACTTCAAGGTGACGTGGAAGCACTTACGTATGTACTCAACGCGTGCAAAAGTGCTATGCCGTCATTTCATACTGGAAAGCCTAACGTTAGACCTATTACATCTTTTAGCCTATACTACTAGCCTAGAGCTATAGGCTATGTATGCACCGAAGTTCGTTTGGTACATTAAACGGCGCCAGTATACATACAGAATATATGCACGATGTGCGTGTTCAAGATATGGTACCACCAGTAAAGACGATGGATGGATGGACAAGTAATTGAAATAAGAAATATGATGCGGACACTGCGTGGGACTGTGCTCTAGGCTACTGACTACAGTATATTATCTTCTAACGCTAGGCCTACTGAAACCTTCCCACGAGGCATGTGCACTAGGCCAGTGCATGAACAACATACAAAATAGATTAAGCCATTGGCCAAACTATAGTGGTTCTCGAAAGGTTCGAAGTGGATCTGTATTCGGTAGTTGCTCATAATTACTAACTCTACACACCTAGCCTATACACTGGATTAGGGGCCTACCTGAAGGCTGTATAGGCTACTGTAATACCTGGTAGGCTACTGAAGAGCTACTGTAATACCTGGTAGGCCTAACGTTAGGCTAAGTTAGGTCGTTTGCCGCAACATGTTTGACGTAGGCCTAACGTTAGTAGCCGATTCCTATAGCTTGGTAGCCAGCTTTCTTATTCCGCTGTTGAACTGATAGTGACCCCCATTGTATACTAGTATATTGACCTAACTTTGTTATCAGATTGATCAGTCAATTAACTCAGTGGTCACAAATCCCTATATTAATCACACGCAATCGTACGTAGGCCTAACAATCTAGACATAAATACGTTTGGTTTTGTGTTTACACTAATGTTACTGATCTATCATGGTTGGTACGTTATGACGGATATTTGGTTACACAACGCAATGAGAACAGAAACACAAGAGCTTGGAACATAGACTGAACGTTTAATGCACTCAGCAATGCTAACTCACAGTATCTTACATGATTAATTATTTACATCTTTAAGTACACCACGTACTAACTTTAGGTATGACCCATGTAATGCTATGGGATAATATACGCATTTAGCTTAACTGTTACATTGTTAGACTTACTACGTACAGCTGCACCCAGGGCGTTGTACCCACTGAAGAATCTTGACAACCACCAACGAGTCTTGGCAACCACCGACGAGTATTGGCGTGACGCGGCGCGATTGCTTTAAAACACGGCTATAGCTAGGCCAATGCATGTAGTTTCGCGATACTATCAATTAGTGGTAGTATGTGGTACACACAACCCAGTCATTGGCCGTTGAGTTGATCCACGATGTAACGATGATATTGTGTACATTAGACTCGTACAATGTTCGTTTGGGGTGAACCTTTAATTAGACTACCGTGATTAAACACAGATACCTTTATAATAACAGCTAACCCGAAAGCATTGTTGTTCCAGGAGTTGTCGATTGGGTGGGCATTGACGGTGGGGTAAGAAGTTTGAAAAAATGAAGGGCAAAATTTTGCTTGCCTTTTCCAAATAAACGTGAAAAATAATAATCCCCTTTGGACTGGCTGATAGACCGACCGACATACTAAGGCGAGGGAGGGGCTCTCTGAAATTATCCACATTAGTTTTAATTAAACAGAGGGCACCGCCGGGGGCCGCGGAAAAGGGGGGGGGGTCTACGGGGGCTTTAGCCCCCGCACTTTTTCTGCCGTGGGCATTTGGGCCGCCTCAAACTGGGAAGTGGGCAGCCTTAAACGAACTGGGAAACATTATTACGTACCCTCAAGTCGCAAAAATTAATATATAATATATGAATAATACATTGTATATTAATACTAAAACACACAATATGAGACAATGTGCACTATAATTACGTAAGACGTAC
>JAODFY010044080.1:0-12554 GCA_027580055.1 Paracaudina chilensis | reverse complement strand
CCCCGACTCAACTGACCACTCTACTAGCCCTACTGAGCCTTCCCCGACTCAACTGACCACTCTACTAGCCCTACTGAGCCTTCCCCGACTCAACTGACCACTCTACTAGCCCTACTGACTACTGAGCCTTCCACAGCTCAACTGAGCTCTCCACTAGCCCTACTGAGTTCAATGGCAATATCAATGTAATATTTCTATGAATATGCACAATTTAGTTCACCATTAGGAATGCATACACATTGATCCCAAATATGAATATGCATGATACTGTGGCACCATGTAGTTCCTTGTACCTTTGGTGGCAATGGGGGTGGAGCATCATCATTCTCTTGCCTTCTTTCACTGCAAGAAAAGGAAAAGCAGAGAAAATTAGCTTTGTTGCATATTTTTATGCAATGACTATTATCAAATGACACATCCCACCTGACCAGACACCCAATCCTCAAGAGTATTTAATGCATGTTATTACTTCTCGAGACAACAAATCAACAACAAATCTAGAAGTCTCGTTAACCTGACCTGACTTATCATGTATGATATTACTTCTCGAGACAAGAAGAAAGTAATTGTCCGTGGATTAGATTGACCAGACAAAAAGAAGTCCCTGTCAGTGGCCAGAACATTTCGACAGCAAAGACGCACTCCCTTGTCGACCACACTGGTCCCTGTTGGCTTTTTTCTACAGGAATTGTTGAACATGAGACCCAATTGAGTTTAAAATCAGAATCAATGACAATCCATAATTTTTGGTACATATATGAACGTTTAAAGTTTATCTGCACATTTGATATGGATTGGTCAAAATGATTTATTTAAACAAACAAAAAATCTTACTTTGAATTATTTTTAATATGATTAAAGAGTAGTTTTCATTTGGAAATCAATAAAAAATAAACATTCATTTATTTCCAAGTGTTTTTCTTTCAAAACTTGAATCCAAGTATACTCGGATATTCTCAACCAAATGATCTTTACATAAAAATGAATAATACTCTTACCGTTTTTAATACATATGAGGGATGCTAGAAATTATGCCGCTGCTTAATTTGGCCCTGTCAGCCACATGGGTATAGTTGGCTTTCAGGTTATGCCACTGAGCCTGATTTGCCCAGCAGGTTGGACCAGCTATGGGTGCGTCTAATGTACACAACCAATCAGATTTATGTCGGATGTGCAGGTGGATGCTAACAATGGTTAAAGACCAGCACGTCAAGTGGCACATGAGTAGAAGCCTTGACACGCAAACACCCCGGGGGTTGCAGTGGCATGGTTTATCAGACTCTCCCTGGGACAAAGCTTTTTCCATCATGTGACATTCAGAAATATCAACCTTTGTTGGCATTTATCCATTTGGTCTGACTAACACAACTATGACTAGTTATTAGGATAGATATGTAGGGTTTGTAGTCAGGCCTGTCAGGCACTGGTTCAGTGATGTTGTGTGAAACCCTCAATACATATATACATGACCAAATTGTCTAAGAGATTAAATATACAGAGCTATGCAAATATAAATTATTCTGCCTCCAAGACGTTGCTGTAGACGGTTTGAATTGTCCTTGCAGTACCAACAGCCTATGTTAATTTTAGAGTATGACATAAAGATTAAAGTGATATGACGGCATGTCAGGCCTGTTTTGTAAAACATTTCCATGATGTAATGAAAACACCACATAAAGCACACATGCGTGATGCAAATATGATTATACTAAATTTACCTGCAAGACACATAAAAGTTTTGATTTGTCCGAGACATAGCTTCTTCTTTGACAAATGGTTTAGTACAACAGATATGTACATTTGTAGTCTGCCAGGCCCAGCAGGCAAAATGGTTCAGTGAAGTAACGAAATGAAAACCCTCTATAAAGTACACACATGCATGTGGCTTTGGCTATCTAAGTTATACACATGCAAATATGATTACATGTTTTGTTACTTTCAAAACATTGCTGCAGAGGTTTTGAAATGACACAAGGTTTCAACATTAGTAGGGCTAAATCAAAATGGCTTTTGCTTGCCGATCCGATGCCCAATATTTTTTTTATCATATCAGCCCTTTTAAACATGAAATGTAGCTACTTTCTTTTTTTAATTTGTTGTACTAAGAGAGTATCCTGATCAGATGGATATATACATTTTGTAGATGAAACTTTCATGAGACCTTTCCTGCAATATCAGCACGTTACACCGTGCAACTGGTGTATTTCAATTATTATAACCTTCCTGTACTAATTTGGTGCCAAAAATTGCTCATTTGGTTTGAATTTGTCAACCAGCTGCATCATTAACACAACATGGATGAAACTTTCATGAGACCTTTCCAGCAATATAAGCACGTTACACCGTGCACTGGTGTATTTCAATTATTATAACCTTCCTGTACTAATTTCGTGCCAAAAATTGCTCATTTGGTTTGAATTTATCAACCAGCTGCATCATTAACCCAACACGCCAACTTTTTCTCCCAAGACCTAAGCTTAAATTAAACAGAGAATGTCTAGATTTCAGAGTTAGCAAATGTCGGTGCAATTTTCACCAATCCAATATTTTGCCAATAGTGTACATCTGACTTTATTATGGGTTGAACCCTATACCCATTATCAAACAGTTCACACAACAATGGCTGCCGTCCAGGTATTGGAGCAAACTCTGTAGACCATGCATGTCCCATGCAGAATAAATGTTGGTAATATTGCAATATGTACCACGGTTGATGTGTTGCCATGCAAACAAAATCAAAAGTTTTAATTAGTTTTAAAAGTAAAACATACAGCATGCTTCCATGACCAGAGCAGGCAATTCTTGTCAACTACAATAAACATTATTTGCAGTGAAAATATTTATTACTCTCATGATCTGGGGAAAATTTGTGAAGCATCAGCTCAACAGCTCAGCTCAACAGCTAAACTCAACAGCTATTAAAACTCAACAGCTATTAAAACTCAACCAGCATAGCTGGTATTATTATTTGATCAAAGTGTTTTGCCATCCCCCCCCCCCCCCCCCCTTCCTCCCCCAAATGCTGGAATTTGGTTTTTATTTTTGAACCCTTAAATTGTCCAACCATGGCCATGGCTTTAATACATCTGGCAACAGCAGCTGTTATTGGGCTGGCATGACTTACCTTGCAGGAGTTTTAGCATGTACAGATTGCTTCTCCACATCTCCAAGCTTACTTGCCTCGTGGCCCCTGCGTAAAAGCATGCCAAAATAGGCCTGGTTATAGCAACAAGCATGGGATGATACCAAGAAGCAATGATCATACCAAAAATTAATGCTCTTAACCAGTAAATAAAAAATAATTAAGTTTAAAAAAATATTAATCATGTTTTGTTTTCTCTACCCTACACTACACACCATCATCACTCATTTCCAAGACAAAATCATAATAGCATATAATTTGTAGAGTTGTATTTGTTGCCTGAATAATGGATAAAAAACTGGAATTGTGCGAACACATTTTAAATGATACCAATTTATAATGATATAGCAAGCCGTATTTAGGTCAATATTTGAGGTTAAACGTAAGAGGGATATAGTCTTTGTAAACTACAGATATTCTAAATTCTAATGATCATAAATCATTACTTTGTGATGGCTATGTTTAGCAAGCAAAGGCTGCAAAAGCGGTATTCTTTCTTTTTTTTAAACTGAATTAAAAATAATCAGAGCAACAAAACCAAAAGAGCAACCAAAAGAGGAACAGAAATAAATAATAGAGTTAGTGCATGAAAGTGCCACATTCGTGCATTAATGTTAATTCTTACCCTGTAATACAATTGAATGACTTTAAAACAAGTTAATCATTTAATGGTACAATTCTTATACTGTACCCATGCATAACATGCAAAGGAACTTAATAAAAAAAAAGGTGCTGTAGCAATCGATGGTGGTTGATTTAAGGGTGGGGTAGATGGTGTGGTAGTGGTCATTTGGCCAGATTTGCTAATCATAATGAGGTATGATATAGAGCTTGTCTTTCTTTTTTCAATGATGGTGCTGCAATAATGGTGGTAGGGTAGATGGTGTGGTAGTGGTCATTTGGCCATATGTGCTCATCTAAATGAGGTATGATATAGAGCTTGTCTTTCTTTTTTTCAATGATGGTGCTGCAATACTCGTGGTAGAGGGGTAGAGTAGATGGTGTGGTAGTGGTCATTTGGCCATATGTGCTCATCTTAATGAGGTATGATATAGAGCTTGTCTTTCTTTTTTCAATGATGGTGCTGCAATAATGGTGGTAGGGTAGATGGTGGGGTAGTGGTCATTTGGCCAGATTTGCTAATCATAATGAGGTATGAAAAGGAGGAGCTTGTCTTTATTTTTTGGATGATTCTGCTGAAGTATAGGTGGTGGAGGGGTAGGATCCATTGTTGTGGTAGTGGCACATCTGGCTATGTGTACTCTTTTTTCCCCATGATGATGCTGCAGCAATGGTGGTCAAAGGGTAGGTTTGGTGGTCAAAGGGTGGTCAAAGGGTAGGTACTGATTAGGTATGTGCTATCAGTTAAGTTACAAAAGCCAATTCGTTGACGGTCAAGGTTTGATGGTCAAGGGTTGATGGTCAAGGGTTGATAGTCAAGGGTTGACGATGTGGTAGTGGTCATTTTGGCAATGTGGTGGTAATCTTTATGAGATATGGGGAAAAAAAGTATTTTTGTTCAAAGATGGTGCTGCCACATTGATAAATAAGGGGTGGGGGTGATGCTGTTGTAGTCATCATTTTGCAAGGTGTGCTAATGTACGTAGGGGATTGTACAATAACATTATCCATTAATGCATTGGTTGAGGCAGCAAGGATGTTGGATTGGGGGCGGTAATGTGGTGACGTGTCCAGGTGAATAATCTTGAGAAGTATATCATGGTATTGCCAGTACCAGCTTATAAGGGGTCGCTGATCATTTTACATTATGAGAGCAAAAGAAGGGAGGCTAGGCAGAGGATTGCTCCTACCATATTCACAAGTGTGTCAAAAAAATCTTTCACATTAGCTTTTAATGCTAAGACATAGGCTGATTATCAATGTACCATTAATTCAGAAACTAGTCAGTAGCAACACCGGGTATTCTATGCTGGGGGAGAGGGCAAGCTGAGGGATAACCTACACGTATATCATGCAAGGCAAATCCTTAGGATTGCCCCCCCCCAAAAAAAAAAAATATTTATGAACAATTCCCATGGGAGTGAGAAACTGCCCATCCCCCTGTCTGAGAGACTATTATCATTGCCTTCAATTATGGCGTATACAAATTATCTCAGATATAATAGGATAGCTTCAGAAACATTATTTTGTATTTAACATATGACTCAAGCAACACAACCCATTCCGCATGTATTACTAATGAAGTCAGTGACTGAAAATTTATCTCACATCATGCAAATCCCAGTTTCATGAGATTACACAATAAATTGCTTCTCTGTGAAAATCTTTAAAATGGACCCTGAGGCTAAAAAGCTTTTTCTGCTGCCCCCCCCCCCCCCAATCGCAGATGAAAACAACCTACCAGAACTTATAAAAAATCTTTCCATCTCTTCCAACCTTTGAAATTCCTCTCAAGATTCATATGATGAAAACTGCTTAACTATCTGCTCACTGTTACCTTTTTGTTCTTAGTTGTACTGTGTTGTTTTTTCTGTGCCATGTGCGTCTCTTTCTTTTATGAATACCGGTCGGTGCATTATAAATGTCTATTGTTGTTATACCATGACACATGGAATGAAACTAATTGTTTAAAACATAATCCAAATTGGCCAATATGAAATGCAGCTGCTACATGCTAGTTCTGTTATTGTTATATTTTTGAAGAACCAATGAAACACCACACATTGTTTGTTCTCTAAAGTTTGTTTGTTCTTCAACTTCAAGCAAGTTCTTCTCAAGACTGATGGAATAGCATGTGCCTACATCAAACCAAATATTGATATGAATTGAGCTGGACATGACCAGGCAAAACAGTCCCATGACCGCTGCATGTCTATATGTATCAAAGTTTGTAAAGAGGTCAATGACATATCTATACATATGGGCAACATTGTAATGCTTAACCACACACATATGAATCAAACACTACGTGATTTTACAGCATCAATTACTCCCACGGTATATCACATGAGTCTTGTAGACCAAAGTCATTCAGCATCCAGTCCCCAATTCTCTCTTTTTTGTAATTTGAAATGTGTGAGGAACTGTGGATATTGCCCAATAAAATATGAAAATTCTATATAAACAAATAATTTCATTGTAAGTAGAGAAAAATTTTCACAAAGAAAATGTGAAAAACTGTATTTAATTTTTCAACTTGGAATGGTTACAATATGTTTATGTTTTTAATTTGACACTCTAAGTACTTCTTAGTAACTAAAATGCAATATAAATTGTGAAAATCATATTTTGCATATAAAGGAATCCCTACCAATCATTTTCCACCTGGCTGTATGTAATAGCATATTGCATTGATGACCACATGTGTCATTTAACCAGGATTGGGCTTAATTAACTTGCAAGGCAGGTCTCAAATTTCTCAAACACAAGATTCTAGCACCTGCGATCAATGGAATATTGATTTTGGAACATTGAAATTCAGTGAGTTGACATTCTTTAAAGACATGGGAAAACAAAAACCAAAATACTCTTTCAGTGAAACTAATTCACTTCACATTTATAGTGGGTATGATTTTTTCCACAAAAGGTAATAAAAACAGACAAGGGATCCACTGTGCCTGGGATAATGTGGGAGAAATGCAAGGAGAAATGCTGTGTGGGCTAGGGTAGAATCAGGGCTGGAATAACTTAGATGTTGAGAATTGATCAAAAGGGATATATTTTGTCATACATATATGGAGAGTTGTAATGAAGACAAGATGTAACATCATGGAAAGTGGCACCAAAGGTCATTTGTGGTTGTTATAGGTCAATTTAAGAAATTCTTTAAAATTTCCCTGTCACCATTGATGAGTGGTTTCATGAGTTTTATTCATTGTATCTGGGCAAAATATTTCTCAGACACCATGGGATGTGATTCCTTTTTGTAGATTTATAGCCAGCTGGAGAGTTTTAGCAGCTTTATCAACTAATTATTGGATGTACCTGTTGGATCGAGCTTCTCTCGGAGTGTATTACTACTAATCCAATGAACAGAATTGATATCCACATTAATAAACGTACTTAAGGTACATCAAGGTTCATCAAGGTTCATCATTGTTTGTGACAAGATTGTTAATAATGGTGGTTCATACCATAGATATTTATTTTTACTGACTGACTGCAAATCAGTTGACGTTTTCTAATAATAATGTGTGAAACATTTTTAGGCATAGCCAATGGCAATGGGAATAGGGTGAAGTAAGTTCAATGTATAACCTCTCCTATGTCACATAAATTGAATTCTGAAAGGTTCAGAATGGAAATAGCCATCAATCTTTTTATTTAAATATCCACACTATACATGATCAAGTCCAAACTACACTTTGTGATACCAAGCACACATTATGTGCAATTAGGTCAAACATACATGTAATCATGCCATGGATTTTGGCGTTCCTCTTGTTTCCTACCATATATCTAAACTACCATATCTAAATTGTTCAATAATGAAAAGATTGATCAAAAGCAATATCCAAACAATCCAAATTAAAATAATTCATATAATTTAAAGTTTTCAAATTCTGTTCTTTTCCTTTTTTTTTTTTTTACTTGCAGCTAGCGGTTTACTCTGTTTTAGAGGGTTGGAGGAAGAGCAGAGTGGAAGCATAACAAGAACATTTCCATAATTTACCGTATCCTAAAAATCTATTGCAATCAGTCACAATTAGGGCCCCCCACTGCTTATTACTTATACAAAGGGGAAAAGGACAGGGTTTGAGTAAACTGTAATAATGTGCCTTTTCATGAGACGTAAAGTGACAAGCTTACAAGGTTTTACGATGGTCCTGCCCCCATAGGAGTTGTGAAAAATGTTTCATGACTTTAGCGACAATAACAAATACGGTATTGTAATATCTATGCATCCAGTGTTTACAATACAACTCTACCCAAATCACCATGCCTCCCTTTTATTATGTCCATTAAGATATTGGTGCTCGTTATGAAATCAAAGATTGTACAGAATTTGCATAAAACCTTATAATCTCTCCCTTTTATGAGAAATTAACTGACCCCCCCTAAAAGGTAGGGATATTAAATTTAAAATCTTGCTTCCCCAATTGTTAGTTATTCCACCAGATTTATGGGGTCAGGTGCTAAGTTGGCCATCTGTGTTGGGGAACTAAAGGACACATCCAACGCTGTTCAGTTTCCTTCATCACTCTAGACACAAATAACATTTTTAGATTTACTAGTAAAGACAGTTACGGTAAGAGTTATTAGTATAACAGCAATTGACCTCTTATTCTCACAGAATGAATATATTTTTTTTAAAAAGGTTGTTAGCTGAATTATTAACTTATTTCATAGGTGAATGCAATAAAAATCCTCACTTAAAAACTCACAATCATGTTTGAATGAACAGCAATAACAACAAGCAAAATATATCTCAAATAAAACAAGGTTGTCAAACAAGATATTATTGTAAAGAAGACTACTTGACCTAATTATTATCCTATATATGTTTAAGTTCATACAATATCTATGAATACACTATAACCAGTAATTAATCAACCATGTAGTTTAGCTTCAAATGATTTATTTACCTCTTACATTTTTTTAGTTCTCTATGCCTCTCCATTGTGTATATTAATTTTATACACTTTTTGGGGGTGATTATGGTGCAAAAAGTGTCATGTTATCTCTTCAAGGACATTATATGTGATTGGACTATGTTTAAATGGTGTAATTAAGGTTCACCTGAATAAGCCAGTTCATGGTTGTGGATCGAGTGCAATGGATTGTGGGTGATCCCAAAGGGCATACAAGCCAAGGCCTAAACACATTAAATACACATTAAAACTGGTCATGTATGGTAGGATACATTATGTCAGCATGAATGATGCATCAGTGGATTATTTCACTTCTGCTACAAAGAGAAATCAAAATTTTTCCACTGATTTGTATTTTCAGCAAAACTAGGTTCATCAATTTAACGATTTTACAAGTGGTTTTCAGTAACATGCTTTTGGGTACAAATGTTTATTGTTATTTTCAATTAATCAAGCAAAACAACAGATCTGCATTTTCATAATTGGAACCCCACGAACTGGCTTATTCCATGAAATAAACAGGTTGAATCTGGTACTCATGATCCGGTCAGGTGGCATAATTGGCAAATAGTACTGCTTCTCCAACAATTGGTTCAACACTTGTGTTTTTATATATATAATTAAACTTGCAGCTAACTAGAATTGTTATTGGTAATTATGGCCTACAATTATTTATATTTACTCATTAATATCATTTATATTATCTATCCCATTTATATTCATAACAGGGGGAGTGGCACTGTCTACAGCTACAATCTCATTCTTTCAAAAGCATATTAAAGAACATAAGTATATTACAGTGAGAATAACCTGAGAAAAAAAAGAGAAAAAAAAACTTTTGAGAATACACATGTGACCCTTGATTTCATGATTGTCATGATTGCCCATACCTAAATGCTGTTATTCTTTTACATAATGGATGCCCATGTAATATAACTGTAAAATTCCCCCTAATGTGCTGCTTGCTTGAAGCCCCCCCCCCCCCCAAAAAAAAAAAATTGAAGCATGCATAGCCTCTAAACAAATATTCAGATCTAAACCCATCTTCCTCATTCATATATATCTCCTATGTTGCCCAATTGTTTTGGCAACAATCCCTTTTTAAATAAGCATACTAAATTCATGGTGCACAATTATAAAGCAGAATAATGTTCAACTCTTATTGTATCGTCATAGAATGATACAAGTACTCCATGGATAATGAACTGAAGATTTTTGACATGTTATTTTTTTAGGGGGCAAGGGAGGGTCAAACACAATCTTAATCTCATTCTGAATCAACAAACTATTAAAAGGTGGGTTTTAACCACAAAATATGGTACACAAAACACTTTTAACCGTGTCATACTATAGACAATGCCATTATTTTTTCCCTTTTTACATTTTTTTCCAAAATTACTACTCAACTTTTGTCCAATAGAATAAATTAACATTGTTAGTTTGATATTTTGGATTTATTTAATGACCCACATATTTTATAAAGTGGGAATTAAAAAAATGATTAAAACAAAATGGGTCACTCTTCAGAATGGTATCAGATTATCATTATACTGGTATTAGATTTATTGATGGTATTGCATTAGCATAGGTCCATATATGGATATTATTGAATTATGTACCATTAATTGAATTATTGCTTTATTTACCAAAGTGAACATCGCAATCAATTTTATTAGAATAGATCAAAATTGTGGGCTGGAACTGGCATGAATTAAATCAAAGCAATTATGATTTATGCAGAGTAAATAATGGATTGGAAATATTCTTAATTCCACTGAAGCATACTATAATTTCATTTGACATGGTATAAAAATAGATTCCTTGTATGCCTGGTGTATTCACTGTTACCATTGTCTACCATGGATTAGTAAGTTATGCTACCAAGAATGAAGTGAATTGATGACCATTAACCCCTGATGTGCTTGAACCTCATTAAAGTAATCCTCTTTGACCCATCATGACCAATGAAGGATGACATGAAACCCCTTTTGTGGTGACTCCGGGTACAGATCCACAAAGCAAACAATAAACGAGGGTAGCTTTAACGCACGTCTAATCTATTGTTTGTACAGTAAAATAAAAGATGTAACCATAATTCAATTTTCCAACTACCATATGACCCATCTTTGCACCCATTCTACCACAAACTAAAATCTAGTTACCAAGGTTACTAACGATATACAAGGTACTAGTTATCTACTCTTCTATTTCCAACAGTCATGCAAGTGGCAAGTCAAAGGTTAAATCAGCTAGCGCTACCCCGGAAGGGAAGATGTCATGAATGCCGAGATCTCATGAATGCGGGAAGCAAAATTAAAAATTGCTCAAGTGAAAAGAAAACGATACAGAATAATAATAAAAAAAAAACAGTGACGCCATACCGTCTCTGGAGCTCCTCTGTGACAGAGTCCATAAGACTCCTTGCGAGAAGAAGGGAGAGGAATTCAAGAGTTAATACTCACAAGTCTTGGTGTTGCCAGACATTTTTAGGGTAGGTGGTAAAAAATTAGTGGTAAGATAATGCACAACCTGAAACCCATTGTGAGATGATGGTTGAGGGATTTACAGTTGTATCTTAGAGAGACAGGATCATCCAGACAGAATTATTGCTGATAGGTGGAGAGATGGTGCAAAATTTAGTGTTGTTATATTCTTCACAGTAGGGGGGTCACAGCAAATTTGAGGGTGGAGATGGAGTATCAAACTTTCCGATCATAGTTCTTAACTTTGTTTGGGGTGGGGGTGTAAAGACAATCACTAAATATTTTTCAAGCATGTGCGAAATTGTTTCCTTGTTTCTACTCATACTAATAACAAGAGCCCAAGGGCACTATGGTTCCTTGCTTAGGGGTATATGACAATGGTAATTATATACATAACGTTTATAAGTTTGGGCCCAAATGGTACAAATAACTGTGGGACCAAATGATCCAAAAAATCAAGGGCAATCCATGGAGTTGCAAATCTCATCGCCATTTTACCTCAAATGAACCCTGGTGACCTTCATATGACCTTCAAAATTTTCGGCACAAAATTATAACTATATGTACCAAGTTTCATGTAGATCCAGCAATGTTTAGTAATTTGACCTCAAATGACCTCTCATATTACCATCAAAATTTTTGCCACTAAATGTTACCTATATGTACACCCGTTGGAGGCCTGAAGAAACACACAAGGACAGTAAATGGACTTGCCAAAGTCGCCGCGATCCGAAAGGCCACGCATACAACAACACAAAACAAATAGCAACGCGGGCAGCTCTTATGATAAAACATACATGCAGTTCTGGGACACTTGAAGTAATAGCGTGTTATGTAGCTGGGGTTCGCTCTCCCGGTCAAGTTTCGTGTACATCCAACAACGTTTAGTACTCTGGGATAATAAGTGCAACAAAACAATAAAGTTTTACCCCCAAATCACATGACCCCAAAACATGGGCGACGATCACGGGGGGACGAGGGCCATGTCCCCTCAATATTTTTGGTGGGGGGGGGCATCATATAAAATGCCCCCCCCCCCCAATATTTGGTGGCATAAATAAAAAAGAAATGTCTGTAGTCAATTTTTGTTTTGCTATGAAACAGAAAACAATGGGTGAGATTATTTATCCCAATCGTATATGAAAAATCAAGACTTCTGAGACCGCACCGAGAGGGCTCAACGACCACATTTGGTCTTGAAGTCCTTGGTTAAGAACCACTGGACTATATATAGCAAGTTGTCACTCACTCAGATTATATAAGCATAGTGTGTGTACATCTGTACTGCGGTTGTACTTTAATAGCGAGCGTTACGCGGGCCGAAGGCCCGCAAAGCGAGCATTTAAGACTAATGCGTGTGTGTACATATCCAATGTT
>JAODFY010043969.1:0-12556 GCA_027580055.1 Paracaudina chilensis | reverse complement strand
ATTGGTGCTTCAGTTTCCTTTGCTTGACGTCATTCTCCGTGTTCTAGTTCTGTGTTCTTGCCGTATCAACCTAGTGTAATTGGTGCTTCAGTTTCCTTTGCTTGACAATTGACATCATTCTCCGTGTTCTAGTGTTCATTCAAAACATAATTAAATGTGGAATTATTAATCATAATCATTAGAAAATCAATCTATTGCAGAAATAGCAAATTAATATTTCATTATTACATAATATCACACACTTGATAAAGCGCTTTATCACGGAACGTCCCAAAGCGCTTTACAGGTATTACCCCTGGTCATTGATAGCCTGTCGAACCCACACTGCTGTGCACTTTCCTAGCTATGCACTCCCGACACACGTAGTACCGTATGTCACTATATCGTGTCCCCCGGGAGACCTCCCTATAGGTGCAGCTGCAATACAGCGCTACCTACAGTGCACACGTTACCTCGCAGGTCCCCAAGTAGCACCTGGGTAGAGAGAGGCAACCAGGATAAGATGTCTTGCCCAAGGACACCATGCAGCAGCCCGACCAGGACTCTCAACAGAAACCTCTGAATTACAAGGTCGAATCCTAACCACCGGGCCACCACGCTCCCATAAATATTTATGTTGGGCTCTAGTTAATTAAATAAAAATCAAACTGGCCTCCTCATTAATATTCCTAGGGACCCATGGTAATATAACGACAAATGTATACCAAGTACAAATGTATACTAATCCACCAGGATATGTTCGTGTTCCACATATGGTCACCTATTCATATAAAACACACTGCATGGATATTAAGAATGCTTGGTTTGAATGATTGGTATCAGAAACAACAACAAGAAGAACAGATGAAGAAAACCTGTGTGCAAATAAGATCGGGTAAGATAAGGGCTCAGAGTCTTGAAACAAGGACGACGGCCTTTCAGATCTTGCCACCACACATATGCACATTTACTTGTACACAATCGTCTGGTAAAGTATGTCTTACCCACACACGGTTGGTCACATTCAACTTCAAATTCAGTGTAGGACGTTCACGGTCGTCGGAGACGACTAGAAATTATGACTACCAAATCTTTCAAAATGTTGTGTGCTTGGTAGTCCTTCGGACTACCCAAACATCTGAAGGCTTCAAAAAATTTCAATTTCTTTGAGAGTAATTATATTGCATCAAAAAAGGAAAGTCAGGTTACTGAAACAGTTTCTGAATATCCACCAAACAGTGTGTGACTGGGCTCATTCTCAGATCTTCCTGAAAATCGCTTTCACAATACTGTTACTGGGGGCACAAGGAAAAATTAGGTCAAAATTCCAAGCTGTTTGGATGTTAAGCCTCGGTGATACGTGTTCCGGACTCAGACCTCTAAGCATAATTTCAAGAAAGTGCCCAGCCATGATCATTAGACCTCATTCAAATACTCCCATTGATCTGAGGAAGAAAGAATTCAGGGAACACTCACCCTAGCGTCATTGATGTCCCAGTTGTCATCACACACCGACCCCCATTCACCATTGTGTAGGACCTCTACATTACCCATCAGCTCATTATCAGTACCAGTCAGCCTCACAGTAGCTGTTCCGAGAGGAGAATGGGAAACAATTCACTTTTAACATTGAGTCCTTCTTTAAGTAAAAACAATAAAATTCTTCAAAGCAAAAAATCAGGGTTTATTTGTAACAATTTTGTCATCATTACACCACAACATGGCAATGTATGAAGGATTCATACTTTGCAACAAAAGGACATATTATGTATATACGGCCTCAATGGGTTGATATCTACCCTGTAGGCTTAGTTCGGCGAAAAGTTCGGCAACAAAATGCATCACTGGTACAGTTATGGCCCAATTTCTTTGCAAATAGGCCGATTTACGATGTGAAAGATCCAGGGAGTCTTTTAATCATAACTAAGGAGGGAAACGACTGGCAAAATCTCCTTTTGGTGAAAGAACGGCAATTCGCAGGGCTCAAACACTGATTAAAGGTACTCTCAGACTTTATTTTGGGTTAAAAATTCCCCTAAATAATCTGGATTTACATAGATGTTTGCATATATATCTCATATCTCATCTGTAGATGTATTAATTAGTGACATATATTGGTTCATCTACATAATTTGTCGCCTTCTAAGCTCCATTCTCGCTCATGAGTTTCACAATTTGCAAGGTGAGTAGAATATAGTTGTGATATTGAATGAACAATGGACTGAGTGATTAAACCAGCAGACTGAGAGATAAATTCATATTCCACTGCTCAAAGTCTGACAATACTTTTAAGACAACTCTCTTAAAGTCTAGCTACAGCGACCAAGTGTCGTGGTTCAAGAAAACAGAATTAAAAACATGGACACTTGGCTTGTGCGAGTAATGGGACTCAACATCAGGTGGTGACTACTTTCCCGAAATATCAACTCCAAATTGCTTGCAATCAAGTCTCCTGGTGTGACTTTTTTAAAATTAAAATGTAAAAATCAACTTAAATGTCAAATATTCACACTTACAATACTCCAATGTACTAACAATCTTTTTTTAAAAAATTGTTTCTGACATAATCATGTGACATAATCAAACATGTGACATTATTTAGATTTATTACCATTCAGCAGTTGAGACTCCATACAGTACTCAAGTACCCACAATTAAGTACTCGCCATAGACTACTTACACATGCAGCTCACCCCGACCACTTGGTTTTGAGCGCAGGAACCATCAGTCCTCTTGATACAGTCTGAAATAAACGTCTCATTGCCGGTGCACTGTACATCACCGATGAAGACATCCAGCGTGCCCTGAGTGTACTCGTAGCAGCAGTTAGTGTCAATGGGGTAGCCTCCAAGCTGGTTGCAGAATACTGTGGCGTCCTTGCTGTCCCAGCTGTCAACACAGATGCTTCCCCATAGATTGTTCATGAAGACCTCGGCCCTCCCTTCCAACTGGCTCTGCCCTCCTTGCAAACGAACAGCAGCTGTTAAAAAGGAAGTAACAAAGTTCTGTTGCTTTGATAGCTTAAAGTTTGAAGTCAGCAGCTGTTAACATAGATAGTAAGAAAGTTCTGTTGCTTTGATAGCTTAAAGTTTGAAGTCAGCAGCTGTTAACATAGAAAGTAACAAAGTTCTGTTGCTTTGATAGCTTAAAGTTTGAAGTCAGCAGCTGTTAACATATTAGAAAGTAAGAAAGTTCTGTTGCTTTGATAGCTTAAACTTTGAAGTCAGCAGCTGTTAACAGAGAAAGTAAGAAAGTTCAGTTGCTTTGATAGCTTAAAGTTTGAAATCAGCAGCTGTTAACATAGAAAGTAACAAAGTTCTGTTGCTTTGATAGCTTAAAGTTTGAAATCAGCAGCTGTTAACATAGAAAGTAACAAAGTTATGTTGCTTTTATATCTATCTTAAAGTGTGAAGTCAGCAGCTGTTAACATAGACAGTAAGAAAGTTCTGTTGCTTTGATAGCTTAAAGGGAACAACAAATTTTGTGCGTTTAGCAGTTTACCCCATCGTTTTATAGCATGTCCAAATTATAATTTATCAAGTTATGGAATTTTACCTTTTGCTAGAACAGCAGCACCCTTAATTTTTGACAAGAAAATCAGTGGTTGTGAGATTCAGGCTTTTTTTTTAATTTGCATAAATGATGTGGTGTTTTTTTAACTGTCAAACACCTTTGTGTGCTTTTGAAATTATACAACCACTATGGGCAACTAATAAATACAAAGTATAAGACACATGCAAAAAAACAATAACCAAAAGCATTTAATAAGCGCCCTGGCAATGAACACATTGCTGTACTAAAACAAAATAATACGCACTTCACAAAAACTAAAATGTCCAAAACCAAAATCAGTCCAAAAGGTGTGACTTGATAATGTTACTAGGTTTTGCCTCCATCATGTTACATGGAAGAGCGTTCGATGGGTGTGTTGCATTGTATGCTACGCGCAACCGATCGTGGCACTCTGCCTTAGATGGTGTCACAAATTTCTACTTTTTCAACTTCCGCCCCCAGGCTTGTGAGGCTTCCTATGCCTTTATGCTCTCACCCAATGGAAACGGAAATTACCAAGCATATAATCAGTCTGAAAACTGCAACAAAAGAGAGCACCATTTAGCATCTAAGCCCTTCAAATAATCAAAATTTGGCTCCCCTTAGACCCTCCCCCAGGATGACCAAAATTGAGGGCAAACTCCACCCACCCCACCCCAAATGAAAATCTTTGACCCACCCCCGGTTGGTAGCAATGATCTATTTGATATCACACTATGCCAAAGAAGAAACCATCTCAGAAATTATCACCTGGTCACAGGGAGTGTGATGCCACATACACCTCCAAAACCCATAACTTGCATAGTAATTTTTACAAACGGCCATGAAACCTATTTATTTTGCTTTTATCTGCAAATTTGCAAGGCCCGGCAAGGGGCATTTCTGGCAATCTAGGAGGTATATTTACCCAATTTTTTTGTACACGCTGCACCCCACCCATGGTGTCACTGTTATCAAAATGCCAAAGCTTGTAAACTTTGAAATATAATTTAAGATACTCAACTAAATGATGACACACATTCTACGAGAATAATCCCAAATTATATGAAAGAGTTGCAAAACATGTTGGTTTTCTAAAAGCATTCTGTAAATAAAGAAATTGTTGTATACATAAACATAATCAAAAATTGAAAAAGATGTCACCATTTTGCATCTCATCTCTCTGTCGAGAGCTTGGGACCAGTGGAGAACACTGCTTGAGACCATAGCTGCAAGTAGTATACTTACGTGCACAGAAGACTCCTGCCAACGTTGAACTAGTACATGTGCTTGGTATGTTGCCCCATCCAGTATGTCCACACTGTTCAAGGTTGGCTTCTGTACCAACACATCTCACTCCTGATATTTTGGGCACTGTGGATAGTTCACCGAACTGAGATCCTCTGACAGCTTGTAAAGGTGCTAGATTTCCAAGCTGTCTGTAAGTTAAGAGGTTTAGAATGGTAATCAGACACATATACACCTGTGTGGTGCTCACACAATGATAATATTTAGCATGCACAATTGATAACCTTTAACAAAACACTACCTGGTTGCACCCCCTCACTACCCCCTCCCCCATTTTTATACTCCATGGTTGTCAACCACAGACTTCCTTCTTATCTTTCCTTTAGCTGTAATCCCTCCACACAGTCCTTTGTCATCCCCTGTCCCCCTCTCTATGAGTGTGCCTTTTGTTTGTTTGTATGTGCCTTGCAAATGTACATAACAGTTAAGTAGATTGAGGGTCAGGAAGGACATCTGTCCTCATTTAAGACCCTATGCTACAGATAACCCAGACTGCCACATATGATTATGGATGAACACCGGCTGGCTTTTCAGCCTTCTATTCACAACCAAGTGTTCAGATGATAAGAAGACAGGCGTGTGATCCCATCCTGCCCCGAGACCGCCATTTAACGTCCCCAACCGAAGGACGCGAATGTACCCAATACTTTTACCACTTTCTCAAAGTCTGAGGAGGTGGAAACTACTTTCTGTCACCACTGTGCAACAGCCGTGTCGAGCCTGAAGCAGACAACCCCCATCCACAACTGCAGCACAGCTTCCACAGAGAAGTCACAAGAGGTCCGGTCAAGATTCAAACCCGGGACATGTATATTGTTTTCGTTGTTGTTAGTTGCTGACCTCGGATGCATGGACTTGACCAGGATTAACGTAACGTGGGGGTTAACAAAATCTTGATTTCCCTTGTGTACTCAATGGTGAACATGGCCTAGGTTAATTTTGTGCTATTAAATGCTAATAAAGTGTCTTATTTATAAACAGACAAATTAGATTGGAAATCAATAGTTTTGTTGCTTTGCTAATAAATGAACAAGAAGGATTCAAAAGATATTATTCAAAATAAATCAGAGTTTAACATCTTAATACTTACTTGCACACAACCCTGGCATCATTGTTGTCCCAACCGATATCACAGATGGGCCCGAAACGACCATTGTCATAGATCTCTACATAGCCCTCCATTTCACCTGATCCACCTACCAATCTAATGGGTCCTGTAAATAACAGATTAAATTATAATAAACGTGATGGAGGAATTCCTTCCCTTCTCAGTACTGGTCCAAAGGTTTTTCACTCCTGGACAGTTTAAGCTTACCGCAGGGGGGCAATCCATCAATTTTCTTGGCCAGACCAATGCCGGGACCTTTGGCAGGACCACGAGTATGGTATATTAACTGTGAACCACAGTTTTAGTTAGAGACTGTGGTAGTAGGGTACTAGATTCGGCAGGGGGAACAATATCACAATGGATACTTATTTTGACAGTCCCATGGCAAAATGCAGCCAAGCCAGAGTTGAAACTCGCTTTCCCTTACCCAAGACCAAAGGTGTCAGTTGTATCAGAAATTAATTTTGGGGGAATTTCTAAATAAATGTTAAAACATTTACTGTCTTACCGACAGCCTTACTAACAGTGGCAGTGCCTGACGTGAAGATATGGGGGGGGGGGGCATGTGGCAGGGCAACTGATTTTTTTTTGAGTGGGGCCATTTTTTGTGGGCTGAAATCTGTACAAAATGGGGGGAGGGGGGGTTGTTGTTGTTCCTGTTCCCATTGTGATTTTTTACAGATTAAATGATTTAGGATGCACGTACAAAGTGTAAAATTTTGTGGGCTGAAATCTGTACAAAATGGGGGGAGGGGGGGTTGTTGTTGTTTCTGTTCCCATTGTGATTTTTTACAGATTAAATGATTTAGGATGCACATACAAAGTGTAAAATTTTAACATTTCTCTCAAAACATGGAGACATAAAATTAGTGGGTATTGCTGGGGAGCACCAGAAATGATGAAGGGTACATGGCTATAAAAAGGTTGGGAACACAAAATTACCGAAAATACATTCAAGCATTTATTACTAAGGTGGAATGGGACCATGATCAGGGCACCAGCAGTCATCAGTTCTGAATATTGTGTTTGGAATAGAATGATGATTATCCAAGAAGTGATCTAACCATTAGACCTAGGCAGTGCACATCTAACCACAGCTCATCCTTCAGGTTAACACAGGGTTCTCCTGGGAGGGGAGAACTGCTTGCAAAGCTCATTAAAATTGATGCACATAATTCCCTCATGCATGTAACACTGAGGAGTGAGTCGTTGGAAGTTGTAGCCAAACAGGATTCAGGCGATTTCATGTGAACTTAACACACTACAGTCCGTAGGGTGCTGGAGTGCCGGTCGGAAGGGTGCTCATTTACTTTGAGTGCCTACAACTATAGTAAATTGGTCACCCTTACTTGTACAACGGATCCCGGCCGCCCCTATGTTGGGGTCGGTATCCATCCCCGGACACGAATCATTCCCGGACACGAAGGTTTTGGTGCAGTCGGCGATGTCATCCTCTGTGCCTGCACAGGAGATGTTGTTGACCACGATGGCACTCGCGCTACTGCTGAAGACCTGCGGGAGGGTGGTAGAGTTGGCGGACGGGTAGCCCATCAGACGACAGACGACGTTGGCATCCTTCATGTCCCAGCCGATGTTGCAGATGCTGCCCCAATCATTGTTGTAGAAGACTTCAACCCTTCCCTCAAAGGGGTGCACCCCACCCACCAGTCTAATCTTTCCTGTGGAAGAAACGGTAAAATAGCTTCATCAATACGGACATTTGAAAATAAAAAGAAGTACCCACAAAGATTTCTTATAGGACTTGCTATTTATTCACTTTTTCATGTTTATAGGCTATAACATTAAATACATTTTGTGGCTCATATTTTACGTGATAGAAAGTTTGCAAAAATCGATGTGACGTAATTGGCAGAAATGCTGATTTTTGGCGGCTCAATATACATATATATGGTGATGGTGAACTAGGTATGTTTATGAATTCATTACCAGTACCATTTACCAAAACGATTTCTGCTTCCTATTTGAATTCTTCTTCCGATGACCTGAAATTCCTTTGTTCAAGTCCTCAGACCTGCTGCAAAACATGTCCACACAAACATGCTTGGAATGGTGATGATACAAACATAAAATGTCCTGATAAAATCTGTTTTTTTAACATACAATTTTGTTACGCTGAGGAGATGCCACACTTTTCAACTGGCAGGATTGCATGCCCACACGCTAAGGGCAGCACTAGACGAATCGCCATACTCCTTTCCTTCATGCCGGGCACAAAGGGGGAAGGCAGTTACGTTCCATTTTTTAGAATCGGCATGGCGTTCAAACTCCCAACCTCCAGGCCAAGCATCATTACTTGGCCTTTGTCAGTTTAACCAAATAAATGAGGCACTGTTTATAGCACGTGAAACTCTTCACATCTCATGACAAATAGAAGATCCAAGCCAAGAATAAGTACGGTTATTTCCTTCTCACTACCGGTAATGTGCCTGAAGGTGAATCATCTGATAATACAATCAGGCTCATCCAAACTTCCTGAAGAGTATTAAATTGACTGTTTGCCAACAAAAAAGGCAGGTAACTAGGTATCTACAGGTACTAGAAGCGAAAGTAAGTTGATTTTGAAGAAACAGAAGGGGAAGAGGAAGGGTAAAGTATTAATTTCCCTGCAGCCAATAATAAACAGCCATTGTGTTTGAGGTAAAGGCACTATATCACCCAAATCCAAGACTTCACGCTAACCAGAAATTTTCAGCTGTGCAAGATCGCTTTCATGAATTGAAATTCAGAAGGTCATCCAATAGATCAAAATTACATTCAGGGATTATAGAAGCCTAATGGCATTTATAACTGAAGAACACAGGATGCTAGTTCCAGCAACATCAAACAGTAACATTTTTTTTTATTTCTACAAGTACAGCAACATACTTTTCATGACATCTGTAGCATCCTGCAATAACAAAGGATTTAAAACCAATGAATTCTGAAGAATCACAGCTCAGTTGATAACATCAACAGTACAGTGTATATAATTGTGGAACTTTTTTCAGCAGCTTAAAGCCCATACTGTTACAATGATAGACAGAGTACCTTGCTCTCCATGTACCTCTCAAAGTACCTTGGGAGAAAGTTGTTTACCAGGCCCATATAAGTAGCAAATCAGGGGACCAGTCTAGCAGACTTCTAGCCTACTACTGTAGGGCGCGAGTTGTTTACCATGCAGCCCCCTACAGATACTGTATGCTCAGCAAGCAAAATGGCTGCCCAGTCTAGCAGATTTCTGCCCTATGTGAGTTGCTCACCTTCAAAGTATACAGATCATTTATTTACCCCAGGCAATATGGCATAACTAGTAGCCCTTTTATTGTTGTGAGTACATGGTATCACCACTTCACAACAGGATTTGTAAACTACAAACTATATAAAGTTCTAATAATTTACTGTGGGATTTGATATCTGGTGGGGATTGATTATATTCACTCTCGATAAATTATTCAACAACTTTCTGCCGCTGTGGCTGACATCAATTCTGATATCAATAATGTCCTCTAGGCTGCCCTATCTTTTATAGGGAATAATTCTATTACAATAATTTTCTCAGGGGAAAAACAAAAGAACAGAGAGAAGTAAAAGAGGTTTCGAAAGATTTTGCTGAACTGTAGAAGAACAGAGAAGCAGAATACTGACAGAAGAAATTGAATGAGACCATGTGGCCCAATAAACCTTTTTATGTAATTCACTGCATGGGAACACTTGTACTGAAGACTGAGTATTTCCATGATGCAAAGTCATCCATTGACAAATTTATATTGGCAATTACTAAGCTGGTTATATACATGTAGTACCCATCTGCATAGAGAAATTAAAAGAGGGCGAATGAACTAAAATCGACTTAAAATCTCATGAGACCTAAAAGAGAAATTGAATGAGACCATTTTATGATCCAATAACCAACCTATATGCTATATTGTGGCCTTGGTAATAAAGGAAGAGATTTGTATATATTTATACAAGCCTAGTTCCCAGAAACACAATCTTTAAGGATATGAACAAGCAGGATCATTTATTTTCATTCTGGTTTCACTTCCACAGATTTTGCTGAACTGCATAAAGGACAGCGCAAAACACAAAATGAGGCCGGGGCACACTTAAGTATTTTAGCAGAGAGGCAGTGATTGCCCTTCTAGATGATGTGGTACAACTCCAAGGTGGGCTGTTGAATTTCAGAAAATGACTCTTTTAATCGAAGAAGTAACATGGCCCTTGAAGTCATGATTCCCTCACCCAGCAGAAAACAGAATGATACTAACCATTACACGTTACACTCGCATCTTCTGTGTGGGCACAGTTATGTGTTGCCCAGCCTCGATGGTTGCATGACCCCAGGTCACTTTCATCTCCCTGGCAACCAAGATCATCCAACATAATCTGACCATCCCCATGTCCAAAATGTGCGCAGCAGTGGGTAGTATTAGCTGATGAAAAACCAAGTTGCCTGGTAAGATAGAACAACAAGAAGAATGTAAAGTCATGGGAATTAGTCTATGGCACCCATCACCAGGGATGTAAGTGCAGCCCCCCAAAAAACAGGAAAACTATTCGGAGACCCCGGGTGAATGCCGTCCTGGCGGCGCATTAGCAGCACTCTCGGATCAGAGTCCAAGTTCGCATGTACGCAACGATGTTCACATGGCACACTGTACAGTGCAATGCGATGTGTAACAGGAAATGGTATTTTGGTTGATATTCGTACAATTTTGTGGAGATTTTTTTTTTAAATTTAAATTTAAATTTAAAAATTACACCAAAAAAAATGGATTTCTGTATAAATACGGAAGTCTTACATCCCTGCATCACAATTATCCTTCATGACACCATGACACCATAAAGGGTCTCATTAGGGTCAGGGTCTCATTAGGGGCAGGGTCTCATAATAATAATTATTATTACATTTATATAGTGTTATAATACAAAGTTTCTATATAAGGAGCTTAACATATAAATTACCCCTGGTCATTGGTGTAACTCATCTGACCTACACCTACATAGTTCCCCAGGACACACCGTGGTACATGTAGTTCGACAAGGACTGACACCTGAAACCTCTGGATTACGAGGCCCAAGCCCTAACCAATACGCTCCAAGGATGTTACTGTTTATCTATTCTATTGTTACAAGATAAAACATTGTAGTTTTCATGACCCCTATTTGGGTGCCTGCTCTATGTTCTGACACCCATATCGACACCCTCAATGTTCAGACAACCATATTGTCATAGTGTTATTACAATGGTACGCCTCCCCCTCCCTGGATGGACTTAGAGCCCTTAACATTTTGTTACTTTTTGTCGGCAATAAATATGAATGTCGAAACACATAGGGGTGTGGGAACGTAGTGGTGCAACCCCCTTATAGAAATAACCAAGGATATCAAACAAAACAAATTAAAAAACTCAAACATAATTGTGGAACTACTTTTCAGCATCCTACAGCTCAATATACTTATTAGGTAAAATAAATCTCAAAGGGAGGAGAATGTTAATTATTGTTTTATTATGGCGCACTTTTCAATGAAATTATAATGTAATACCACTTGTTTGTATTGTGATGTAATAATAATAAATGGGACTTATATAATGTGTATGGTGATTCCTTGCCATAAATGATATCAGTTAAGAAAAAGTGTTCAATCGCATGGTACATACTGTACATGTTTTACCGTTTATTCATATCACCCACCACATGAGGATATCATCGAAGGGAAACAATATGCATCAATCACACCTGCATTGTTGAGAAGGAATTGACCAAGTTCCTTATCTTTACAAAGTTAAAAAAATACTTTCACAATAAAGCCTTGTTTCCTCCAGGAAACAGTTAACGGATATTTTGTCTTAGCCCCCGTGGCTAGCCTACAAATTCAGAATAAAAGAAATTGGCCCATACCAGGAGTATAATGTAACATTCTCGAACTGGTTTATACACTTCACATCGACTTTGGCCTGAAACTGACATTTACACATTAGCGAATAATTGCAGAACAAGTCGCAGACAGTTGTAGACAGTTTCCAGTACATCATATAATTCCGTGGCTATATCACGTTACGAACCAACACGCCGTCTAATTAAGAAAACTACGCAAAAATTGTTAACTATTAGTTCTAATATATTGTTACATCTGCAGTTTGCTGTAAATGTGCTGGAAAATGTCAAAGGTTTGGCCTTAACAATCCCTCAATCTAGCGCCAGAATAGACATGTTATACGTTTATTTGTAACGTTAGCTGCCACCTCTGACGGGTTTCCTTTTTCATGAGCTTATATTATTGCATACCTGTCAACATTCGAAGGTATGAAACTGGGACGCTCTGGAGTGGGTTACAAGGGGATATATATATATGTATATCCCTGGGTGGGTTACAAGAGGTGCCCTGGGGTGGGTTACATATATATATATATATGTATATATATATATATTGTGACTTGTGTGAAGTTATGGTTGAATTTGGTCCTGCTAGCTCCATGCAACCTCCAGCAACTTCTGTGGTGCAATGGGGCTGCGCGTCATCAACAGAGGGCACTCTCATATAGGTCATAAAGAGCTGTGCATCCTAACACTGTGCATCGCTGATGAGTCATCAGTGAACAACTATTGCGAACGAACTTCCGTTCAC
>JAODFY010043858.1:0-12557 GCA_027580055.1 Paracaudina chilensis | reverse complement strand
ACCATCTACTGATCAAATGTGTCGTGTTGACCTGAGAGATACAACGACGAAGAGGAACATATTGTACCATATACTGATCAAATGTGTCGTGTTGACCTGAGAGACACAACGACGAAGAGGAACATATTGTACCATCCACTGATCAAATGTGTCGTGTTGACCTGAGAGACACAACGACGAAGAGGAACATATTGTTACATCTACTGATCATATGTGTCGTGTTGACCTGAAAGACACAACGACGAAGAGGAACATATTGTACAATCTACTGATCAAATGTGTCGTGTTGACCTGAGAGATAATGCACTCATATTGCAAAGCCATGTGCCAAGCTCATCGTTGCAGCCCAGATAAGAGTTTGTTGAATAGAAGCTCGAAACCAAAACATATGATTGAATGTTTACATGATGCTTTTTCAAAACTCCATTAATTCGTGCTTTCATTCTTTTAAAGAGAATGAACTCACAAAGCAACATGAAGTTTGGGTCACTCGTTTGCAATTCGAGCATTTGCCACATAAAAATGTTCCTTTCGCCGGTTATGCTACGAATGTCTCATTACATTAACAAGCTTAATTGCTACACAGAAATTATGCAAATTAACTTAAATAATGAGCATATTTTGTGCACGAAATCTACTAAGTTCGGGAACCCCTGACCCAGGCTGCTATCCCTTACCAGATTTTGCCATCATATGTGTCACATGGGTCTGGAGATAACGTGCTAAATGGCCTAATTGCTTCACATGCATAAGTTATAAGCAAACTAGTCTAAATATACGCATATTATTCGCCCAAAATCTATTCAGTTCGAGAACCCCTTGGCCCTGCTTCCCCCTTCCCAAATCAGTGGCGTGCACAGAATTTCTGACGTGGGGGGCAAAGTCTGCGAATCCCCCGACTGAAATGTTTTGCGATGGGGGGCACGATCCAAAATGGTATTAGTAACTTATGCCTGGGGGCAGGGGCGTGGCCAATCCTAAATTTTGAGGGGCACAATGATTTCATGGGAGAGGGGGCTGTGATCTGTGATCGGTTGGCGCGTAAAGTAGCGACGAAATTTTTGAAAAAAATGCCTCCCAGATTACCGGAAAATGGCACTTCCAAGGCCTTGTAGGCCTACGTCAGTTGTTATTTTAGACACAGTGTTACATGGGTTCCCTGTCACATGCACACTTTGCATCGTATTGTACAGCTGGAAGACAGTATAAAAATGGGCTACTTTTGTTATATAGTTGCTCAATCAGTCCCGAGCTATTTATGTGGACAAGGGGCCATTCTCTTTTTTTCTTTAAATATGTTTTCTGTTCTAAATACAAAATTTATATATATACCATTTAACCATTGCAACATAATTGAAAAGGACCGTAGGCGTACGAAGCTCCGCAAACATGGCGGGCGGAAGTTGAAAATTCGAAATGCGGGGCACCAATTAAGCGGAGCGCCACCATCGGTTGGTCAGAGGAAGTACATTATAAATATGCAACCTGGTGCTACCTATGTGTTATCTTTTTTTCCGGCATCAACGAGTGGAAGGGCATGTCTAATGTACCACTGAAAGTTTGAAACGAATACGCTTTTTAACGGCTATATTTAGTATATCGAGTAATTAAGCCTCTGTCCTATTACATTATTAGTTGCATGTTTATTACAACCCCTTGCATATTACCATGTGTTACTGAATGTAATGTCGTCAACCATTATTATAGCGTTTTGCATTGTCACCATATATTATTAAGATCGTATATAATTCCCTCGGTGAACATCCCACATTGATCTTCTGTCCTTCACGTACAAATATATATCAAACGTGTTCCCTTCTATATCATGCCACGACAATTCGTAGAAGTAATCCTTAATACACAGTTTCCATAGTAACGTCCTACGTATATAGTGTTTTATTCATGAATTGGCTGAGTCATACACACAGTTACAGGTACACTTTAATATAACGCAGGCTGTCGACATTTTATATTTTATCACTCTACGCGAGGCGCTTCAATGGGTCTAAAGTGCTGCTGCCTATACGTACAATGTTGTCACAAGACTAAATGACATCCCACTGGAATTCTCGTAAACATGAATGATAGGAAACACTATTGTGTGTGTATCATCATTCCCAATGAAATTGTGAATAGCGAATTCTCAAGCGTATTTACATATATATGCAATAGGTATTACAACATCAGTATACTATATGGTATACACTTACCGGTATAGGCTATAGTATGTTACATACGTGAATCATCTCAGAGATCATTACGCCTGCAATCATCATCAAATCCGTGTTACCCAGAAGTACAGTAGTTGTAAGCCTATACATTCAATTTGTTAATATGTAATTAGTCAAAAGTACAAAGGTTCCCATCGGAACAATGTCAACTGTATGACATGCATGAGTTATAAATACATGGACAATAAAGAGTACTCTCATATTCGTAAAGTTAGGAAAATCCGAATGTGAGTTCTCGACGACAACGGAAACTGTGACTTACTACGTACCCATCTTAAACACATCAGGGCAGGTTATCAAAGGATGTCCTCGTTAAAAAAAAAAACCTATGTTCCACTGTTCTGCATACATCAATTTATACAAGAAGTTAACAGAATAGTCCATTGGTGAAGAATTATGTCCCATTACAATAACATTTTTGTAGCTCAAAGGTCAGTACGACGCATTTTTAAAATGTTTTAAATTTTATAGTTGAATTAAGCACCTTTGTGGTGTCATCGCCTTACGATACGCTGTTATTACGCGTTATATCCGCGTTGTTATTTTTATGATTTTTTATGGGTTTTATTCACACCAAGTTGTAATATGGCAAAGTTCTTAATATTTTTTAAACTGCATTTTCCAGCAAATTTGCTAAAAGTTTCTATTTCTATAAAAAAATTATTTCAAGAAAAGATCACTAATTGAATTATTAAGAAAAACAAAATATTCCAGACATAGGCTAATGTGCAGGCGCGTCGCGATCGGGGTGGCCGGGCGGCTATACGGCGGCTATATGGCGGCTATAATAAATAAATAATTGACATTGTATCGCCTTGTTGGCATATCTCTCCATGGTTCAACCGTAAAACATCACAAGTTATACAGGTCTATACCCGGTATCTCCAGATTCCAGTGGCATATATATATAGTTCCACGAACCTATACCCGATAGTCAACGAGAGTTGTTTCCTATAAAATAATGATCGTCCCCGCTTTGTACTACCTTGCTATACGCACCTGCATCTGTCACGTCACAAATGTTACTAGATTTTAAATTAAACTAAAACTCTGAACATGATGAAACAATATACTTGGATGGCGACTGTATGGCCTTGTGTATATCTTTTTTATATACTCTATCATCCTTTAATATTAACTGATGGGTTTATGTCTCCCTCAAATTGTGTATATAACAAATTTACGCAATTTATTTGTGAAGGTGAAGCAGTAACATGTCTGGAAACATCTTGTCAGTTCTGGAAATGCGCCATCAGCAAAGGCGTTTTTGGCGTTTTTCACTGATATCCAGAAATTACAAGATATAGTTCCCATTGCAATTTCTTTAAATTCTGATAGCTTTGACAGAAATTAGGATTAGTCCAAAAAAAGAAGAAAAAACTACACTCTGTGTTGAATGTCCCATTGCAATAACATTTATGGTTTCTGAGATATGAACATTTGAAATCATTTCACATTTTCAATTTTCATTAAGCACAACATTCGTGACATCACAGCTGCACATTGACACCAGAAGCGTTTGCTTTTCTTTATCATTTAATAAGTGATTTTTCTTTTGAATAAATTATCTTTATATAGAATATTCAAGTATAACAACTGGTGTACAATACATTGTTAAAAAATATTACAAACTTTGGAACAACATTTTAAATTGGTATGAAAAAAGAGTGAACAATATAAAGAATAACAAAGACGTTTTTTTTATATTTCCAGCCGTATAAGCTGTCCATTCATATATTATCTTTTCGTATACTGTATGTCGATTATTAAAAATTTAGCCAATATAGGGTAAATCTGGTAACCCAGAGAATTAAATGCCAATGTTTTGTTTTTTTCACGAGTGTGACGAAAGGAACATTTCAAACTCTTTAGAACTGCCGCCGCCCCCAGCAAAATCGTTTGGCAAAATTTGACATTTAAAATAATACCATAAATATATATTTTTCTTGACGGAGTTTGCACGGGGCGTAATGAACGTTTACAAAACGTTTCCCTCCCGGCAAACCGTTTCGCAAAAGTTGACATTTTAATGTATTATTCATAAATAGGTTTCTTTTTGGAATCAAATTTGTGGTCGTTCTTCGGGTTTTTTTAGTACTACATCTGTTCCCACTATATATTAATCACACTCTGTGGTCATACTAAGAAAACGGCCTTCAGCTATTCATCTGTATGGAACTATGTAGTCTATGAGTAAAATGGCGCCCTTCAACTGAAATTGTTTAAAAGGTTATGACATGACACAAAGCAGGGAAAATTATATTTGGCAGAGAGATAAGAAAGACCTCCATTGACCGAACTCACAATCTTTTCTACATTAAACTACTATATAAAACAACAAATGTTGATATTAAACACATACCGTATGTTCGGTTTGGTAAAATACAGCAAATTCCTGAAAAAAATCGTAACGTCTGGAAATGTTTAAATACCACATGTCTAATCTGGGTTTGGGATAACCATGAAAAAACGGAAAATATGCCTATATAACCCTAAAAACCGTTAGTTTGATCATCTGGACTGATGTGGGCCAGAGAATAACAGATCTGCAAAAGTTCTGACGTCACGCCTCTGCGTTGCCTGCTCTGTTTCCCCCGCCAAATCACGATTCGAATACGTCCCACTTGTCATGAGGCGTACAAATAATTCAAGGTACAAATAATACAACGATGTGGCAGATCAAACTCTGGGCTAGATTGAACGACCACGTGACATATTATAAGTTATACTACACCGTGTTACTGAGCAGAGATTATTGCAATTATGGTGTACAATATTTTGATAATAATGACCAAATAGACATATAAAGCATGTTGAGCACAATGTGTCATATATCCTGTTATGTGGGGTATTACCTCAGAAACCAGCAGGCCCTATTGTGCAGGAAGTTTGTTAAGTACCGGTATGGTACATGTCATGTATTCAAGTTGTTTTTTAATCTAAAACGGGGTTGGCTGTCAGATCTACGTATTGCCACTCTTTCCCTGAGATGTTTTAAGGTGATACGTCGTCTCAATTTTCACGGGAGGCGTACAATAAATACAATGCACAGTGGCGTTACAGTTACAACTATTATCGTATGTGGCAAATCATACTGTGTGCTGGATTGTGGTTTGGTTCATTATAAGTTAATATAGGCCTAGGCCCCTATTGTGTTATTTAGCAGATAATGTTGTACATTATTTATAGACTATTATAATGTTAAGACTGAAGCTACGGTACCCCCTTTAAATAGGTTCCATGGGCGTCGGTCTATAGGGCAGGTGAACATGCGCTCACTTTGAGCAAATGCTTCCCTGCACTGACTTTTCAATTTGCACACAGTATCTGTTTAATGGAACCTTCTTCGTCCACATTTGTCCAAAATTGGGGAAAGTATACCTGCCGCCTTCCTCCACCCCCGCTTTGGCCACGGGACGGTTCTTCATCATCTGATTTCAACATCCGTATTTGTTTAAACAACAAATTATAACCTCATTTATTTAAATATACTACATGCTACACAACGCCCTAATCAGGAAGTAAAAAAAAAAGTTGGGGGAAGTCCCCCACCCCTTCCTCCAATCTCGTGTTGACCACGGGACCGCTATCCATCACTACAGCAGGCATCTGATTCAACATACCGTATTTCCTGACACAAAGCCTAATTATAACGTCATCATTTATGCTACTGAAAAGTAACACAAACCAATGTTTCACGTTCCACAGCGCCCCAATCAACGAGTAACTGTTTTTTGTGTTTGCCTATACCTACCTGTATATACACATAGTTGAATATTTGTCATTTGTGTATGTGCTTTATATATAATAACTGTATAGGCCTATAGCTATGTGTGTTTTTCAGTACGTTCATTGTCAAAATAATATATCAAAATAAAACTCCATCTTCAAGATTAAGGCCTACATGATTTATGTGTGTGTAGACCTCCTACTCTAACTCACATATAGCATATAGCGAAAAAACATGAACTAGCTCTCTGTACAAAAAACTAGCTCTCTGTACATAAGTTGTGCTGGATTAAGTTGATTACCACTCCTGAACACATGTGGTCTGACGTACTATTTGACCAATATTTTATAGTGTTTTTATAGTGTCCTTACGTCTATTAACACTACTTAAGTAGCACACATCGTGGTAACCTATAGCCAATCGATTCGGATTGTAGTACGGTGAATTTATTGACAACGCCGCGCCAAGTAAGCGAAGTCAATTAATTAATATTGTAAGGTATAGCCTAGGCTGATGTGCTCACTAATGCCACAGCGAAGCGATGGTATTCAGTAAACAGTACAACAATACTAGTATAGAGTAAAGAATTAAACGTAAAGAAATGTATTATTAAGTAATATTAAAATACTCACTCGTTATTACATATTCATCGTTGCACTACGATATTATAACAGTGATCCTCAGTTTAAACACAGCACATACGTTCACATAACCCCACGAAGTCCTTATATTAACCCCACGAAGTCCTTATAGAAAAATACCGTCCTAATCAAGGTAATGTCTGTCTGTAAACAGTTCTCGTGAATACATTGTATTGTGTACATACGTATCCGCGGTGAGTGCCTACGGATACCTATAGCGCCGTGCAAACTACATTGCGGCAATTTAATCACTTTAAATTGGCCTACGGATACCTTTAAACGCCGACTTAATGGTCGACCGTAACACACGTGCAAAGTTTGGCAAACCACATTGGCGGCAATTTAATTACGGGAACTTTATATTACCCGCTGAGTTCTAGTTTAAAACATATATTTGATTTTTGTGCGGACTATAGAGAGAGATAACAAACGAGTGGAAAGCAACGAAATTGGTCACATTTGTGAAGCGGCGACTGCAAAGGATTGTTTTACGGTACGGCTGGCGGGGGAAATTGAAATATCTGCAGGAGTTATAATATATCCACGATAATAAAAGAATAATATTAATTCATTTCCAATAAAACAACTAAACGTCGCCAATGGAGAAACGTACCCCCAGCTAAGGCCTCTGAAGACATGTGTTAGGTTTTCTGTCCAATGCTTTAAGGTACTGTTATCACCAATGTATTATTAAGCTGCTAAAACCTATATTTGTCAGTTGACTATAAATCTACAACCAGTGATTTTTTTGGCTCCCCGGGCAAGTGCAGACATTGATAGAACTAGAATGAAGTGAAGGGTTTATGAATTTTGCCAGACTGGCGAAACGCAGCTGAATTTCTTTGGTGATAATAATATCCCTTTTAAATAAAATAACTCGATTGTAGTTGAATGAAATTTCGTCATGTTATGGCCTAAAATATTCGTGCCAGCAACTGCCCTGATTGGGCTATACATACTTTGATCAATTGTGGATAATTATACGCTCATCAATATTCATTAACATTATATAATACATTAATCTAATAAGGCCTTCCATTAATTTAATAAAATCTATGATTAATTAGAGTAGCTGGATGAGGAGGTGAGATATTGTGAGAAACTTTTCATTAAAGCAAAGTACCATCAGTTTCATCAGTGGCGGTGGGAGTATAGTTGAAATGGGGGGGGGGGGGGGTTCCGATACGGGGGGGGGTACCGATGTTTAAACTGACCTTATGGGTAGTTTTTATATTTACTGCGGGTATTTTTTTATGATTGTTAATTCTTTATATGAGTGTTTACACTTATTCATTATATAGGTTTTAATAAACATGCAATTCGAATGTTTTTCGAAAATTTGTTGTGAAAGATTTCTTTAAATCTTATCTAGGGTATCAACTATCAACCACCTGCACGTACGGTATTACACACGCGGATGCACCATAAAATATGATCACGTATCATACATGACTGATGTTCACACCCATTATACGAGTCTGATAAACTGCTATATCTTTGTACCAGCTTTCGAACCAAATCGTTCATAATTAGCCAACGTAAACAAGAGTCCATAAACCACCGCAAGCGACACATTGAATAAATGACGTCATTACAAGATATGAGAAGCCGAACACGGTGCGTCCTTTGCTATAGTGCAGGCATTTCGTTGTCAATTATCGATAACCAGCTCAGCGTAGTCCTATATAACACGATGTGCTCTTTCTAGGTGCAGATATGTCGTTGTCAACCAACGATCGATAACTAACACAGCGTTTTTAGTACACGGTGTGTGGGGATAAGCAGTTGCCAATGAAAGCAGGATTGAAATGAGAGGTAATTTGGGTACCTACTACCTGTACTGTGTTTCGTTATTGCTCCCTTGAGAGCCACATGGTTAACTCATGCATCTTTAAAATAAGAAATTGCATCTTTAAAATAAAGAAATCCATTCCGGATTTCCAGGAATGACAAGATATTTCAGACGTGTTACTATATCGTGTCTGAAATTGTGTTCCATGCAGTGGTCCTATAGTCACCGTGTTAATCAAATTACTTCGCAACCACTAGGCAACATTCCAGCAGGGGATCATACTGGGATAATTTTAATGCGGGTATTCGACTGATAACCAGACCTTAACACTGATTGTTAGAGGGTACATGAGGTGACATCCCCTGTAAAAAACAAATTGTAAAATTTTGGAAGCACTCTGGATACCATATAGGGCATTCAATTGCTAAACAGACAGAGCATCCATACCTCCACACCTTGTCAAGTGATTTTCCACCGGAACTGTAACTGCATACAATGGACATTAACAGTTCTGGGATGGCACACGTGTTTACATTTTTGACAAAAGGTGGAGTGATTTATATACATTCTCTCCCTGAGGATTACCCTGGGCTCCACTGTGGTCGGTGTGGCATAGCTGGGACACCCCCACCGGTGTCTTTGATCTAATGGGGTGTCTTTTGGCAGTTTTTTAGAGGTGTCACAGCATATATAAATTGGAGAGTTGGAACACGATGTATTATTTCAAAGGGTGCTTATGACGCAGCCGTTAATCAACATCGTGTACGAGGATTGAAATGATAGTTGGAACACTGTGTGTGCTTTCCAAGTGTGTATATGACGCTGCCGGCGATCGATATTGATGTAAGGGCGTTGAAATGGCAGTTGGAACACGGTGTGCTATTTCCAAGTGCGCGTGCGTCGCTGTCGAAATTGTCGCTGTCGAAAGATGTAAAGAGGGTTGAAATGAGATGCGTGTCGTCATCGTTCCGCTTTGTGTCATGTGATTGCCTCTTCCTTAATTAATAAAGGAAATATAATACCATATCTAATCTTGAAATTAATTTGTACTGATCATAAAATCACCTTGTTATTTATGCTACTACTCAACTACCGTAGTTTTAAATTAACACGCCATTGATATGCAGCCTGTCAGGCGATCATATATCACTCGTGTAATCCTATACGATGAATTAGTTTTCAGGAAGTATCATAATTATTAATTTTGTTTAAGGACTCGGAGAGTGAGTTATCAACGCACGTGTTATGACTTAATATTAGGGTGTGTTCATATATGTCGCTGTATCTTGTTTTGATTCGCGCTGTGGGAAAATGCGACATTAAAGGGGCATCATCTGTGTGTCGGTTGAAACCGATGACATTCAAATGAAACAATATTCAAATAAATAGTATTCCTTCATTTAAGTGATCGCGGGGTTATGTCCCGCATTCAAAGATGATTCCGGAATGTCGTCCTGGGAGGGGTACGATAAATTATCGTCTCCTGCAGGAGATCATGATGATGGTGTAGGCCTAGAACAGTATTTGTGGTGATGATGTTAAGACGATGCTGCCTTTTTTGAACATATTCACATTTAAACAGATTCAAACAATTCAAACTAATTACCGGTATCAAATGCATCTCTGGTAACTATTCAATTGACCGTTTCATAATTCCATGTACGCATGCTCAGAATGGAATCTTTCTAGCTGAGGCAAGCGCGACAACTGCATTATCTTTATAAAAAAATATATATATTTTAAAAATGGCAAAAATACACGGGATAAATACGTTTGAATGTTACTTATAATATGAAGGAATAACTCCACTAAACAATTATTACATGTAAAATCCTTCAGTATAATCTACATGTATTTGTTATTCGATGTAAGAGCTACTATTAGGCCTATATACGTGTGTGAACGTTTACTCTCAGTTTATTGATCTTTGACCTCCGACAATTTATAATATGTAACGGGTAATCATGACACTGTAATCATGACGTAATCATTTAGTTGACGCAATTAAAAGTATCTTTACAATATTTAACAACATAGATAGCCTACAATGTAAGAATATATCACATGCATCGAGGGACTTTGAAAATTTATTAACCTATGAAATATAAATTCTTGAATACGAATTATGTTTAAAAAAAAATAACAAATGTCGCACCAGATTGCATATGAGCAGACGCTTAATAATTCTAATTTTTCCAAAGGGCAGTGGGACACCCCCTACCCTTAGACCCTACTACCATAGCGGCGATCACCAAATTGCTGGCTACGTCACTGGCGCTTCACTATATTTATAAGTAACCTCGCAGATACCCATTTGCACCTGGGTGGAAAGAAGTAAAGTGCCTTGCCCAATTAACACACTACGCGGCAGTCCGACCAGGACCAGGACCATTACGAGACCAAAGTCCTAACCACCACGCTCAACAGTTCCTCATTTGGAGTAACTTTCGAATGAATGCAACTTTAAAAGGGAAACGTTAATTAACTCAAGCATTTTTGTGCTTGTTATGATATATGGTATCATATTGACTCAAACGAATTGCAACATCCTTCCCCAAGTAATCCATGATGCAGCCTTTTTTTCCCTCTCCCAAGTGTTCCTTGATAACGAGACATGCGTACAAATTTGTTTGGTGCACTCTAGAAAAAAAATGTGCTTACAATACATATATGCTTACGTGTATGGAAGGCCGTGCTGGACAAATATACCATATTTTATGAGCGCATATATTCTATTAAATAAAATATGGTATATTTGTCCAGCACGGCCTTCCATATACGTGTGGGTAATGAAACTTGCTTGAATGTTGTTTTAATCGTGCAATTCAGCAGTATTGATATTGTTTTAGAAGAAATAAAAACATACGCAGTACGCAGAAAATCGGACCGGACGGAGGCAATAAAAAGGGAAAGGGGAAAGGAGAAAGAGGAAAAGAAGAAAGAAATGGAAAATACACAAGGACGAAAATGAAGGGGGAATGTACCGGTAGCACCCAGGCCGAGGGTCAGCATGAAATGAAAAGACAAGTTATTAAGCCAATTCATGCTGATCACTTGCCTTGCAGTCACGCAGTGGCCCAGTATGCCAGGGTGGGGTCGGCATAAAATCATTGGAACGAAATAGAAGATAAAAAAAAGGGTTTCCCGGTGGCCATAATTGTGGGGTTTTTGCCCGTTTGGTGCTTTTACCGGCACAGTTCTAAAGTGTATGCCTATTTAACCCCAATTCAAGACGATACGCTGTGTTAACTGGGCTACTCATTAAGCCTGTTCATAATACCGGGTTAAAAAGAAGTTTCACGGGGCAATATAGTCGATTGATAATTTCTGCCCGGAAATAGAGCTTGCCCCGGGCCTGATAAAAGCCGTACTAGGGAGAGCGGCCCTGTCCTGGTGCTGCCTGTGTATTATTGTTTTCTCCCAGGACGAATGACGCCATAATTTCCACAGATTTCCATAATTTTTTTTTATGAAGGAATAATTTTAAAAATTGCCTCATTCGTTCTGGTATAAAGTTATGCGTGCCGCCCCCATGATGGTGTTAGTTTCCCCCGACAGAGGGGGATAGAAATTTACATACAAAAATTACCTGGCCACGTTCTTTATGCCCTATACCACATAGCAGGAATTGAGGCGAGGACAAAGACATTCTGGGGGCAACGCCAACCTACGTCAAGCATTGTCTCTGAAGAACTGCATGCTGCATACCGGTAAATTAACGCAGGTGTTGAAAACTGAAGTTTGCAAAATGTTTATACTTATATGCATGGGGAAGCTATGGCTTGCGGAACGCAAATCAGTGAAATCACACAGAAGTGCATGAAAAACGCACAACTTTGATGTGGTTTGATTCTTGGTTGGCCAAATGACGATCGAGGGCTTCCATTCGTAGATTCGTAGATACATTTATCGACATCATTATGCTGGAACTTACGTCGGCGACGACAGCCTGATGTGAAGGTCGTACACGGGCGAAAATCTCACTGCGGGCGGACATTTTTTAGATGGATCAACATCGGGGCGCTTGACACTCTATCGGAAGTGGGGGGGGGGGTCATCAATTTAAAATTATGGAATCATTTTATATCTATCTGTCTATCTGTCTATCTGTCTATCTGTCTATCTGTCTATCTGTCTATCTGTCTATCTGTCTATCTGTCTAT
>JAODFY010043747.1:0-12560 GCA_027580055.1 Paracaudina chilensis | reverse complement strand
TAAGGCTAGGCAACCGGCTCTCCCGAACAAATACATATACATGCTCAGAATACATGCTTAGAATTCATCTAAGCCTACCTTTTTTCCAAACATTGTCCTGGGAAATGTCCTTTCCTGTGATCTAGAAGGTATTTCATTATATGGTAGTTCATTTTCCTACCTCTTTCAAAATGAAGAACTTGGCAACACGCGCGCACAAAAGACACACTACGTTTATTTTATTTTCCTTTCGAGAATTGTTCCGTGTTGTTACAAAAGGCACTAAAAGTTTTAGCCTAGTTCTAGTCTAAGCCTATCTTTATTGGCAACATTATCCTGAGAAGTCCTGTTTCCAGCGATGTGAGAGATCCCTTTAAAAAAAACAATGGACGCTACACGCCTTAGATAGTCTTCCAACAAAATCTCGCGAGCATTTCGTCGACCCCCCCCCACACGTTTCATTTGGGATTGGCGCCCCTGGCTGAGTACACAGCGGATCCATCCGAGGATGATTCACATTATGTATCATGGTCAACAGATGGTCGGGACCAGGGGTCATACTGAATACTACAAACCTTACTCGCCCATTCATTTGCATCGAAAACTGCAGGTTTTATGTTTTTAAAATCTTTCGTTCGATATATATCCTTCAGTTTCCTCACAATATCACAAAAGAGTTCTTGCCTTGTGTTGATGCTCTTCGCGGTGTAGAACTTAACATACCCCTCTTCCCTCCATGCAAAGTATTCGTTATAAGCCGTATCATTTTTATCAAGATAATTGATATAGTCAACTAATTCCGTCATGTTCGAAAAGTCATTGAGATGTATGAACGAATTAGGCGGTGCCACCTTCTCGTAGTCTTCTCTCGGTGGGCCGAACACGATAGGAAGACAACCATAAGTCAGTGAACTTTCCCAAAACTTCTCTGTTATATAATGGCGGCATTTGCTGCTTTCAAATGCGAGGTAAAATTTATGACCTGCTAATATATTCCTACAAACATCACCATGCCGAGGGCACGTTTTATTTCCACATCCTCCGTAAGTATTAACAGGGATTAGTTTCCCCAAATCTTCCACGGTTTTCTTTCGAGGCCAATCCGTCCTGATGCAGTTTGAAGCCATCCAAGCGACTAGGTCGACCTTTCCAGCAGCCCAGTTCCGTTTATCATCTTCCGGGTCACCGGAGTCTCTATTGGCAAAGTATTGACCGTACGGGAAAACAAATTCTGATTCCGGATGGTACGTTAACGTCCAGTTGTAAAATAGCACTTGAGGATGTCTTGAAAACCGATTATTGGATTTTGAGGGTATTTCCCGTGACATGTATATCCACATCTGCAGCTCTGGCCGAAATCTGAAGGAAATTGGAATATAATTTACATTACAGGTCTATCCAATTAATTATTACAACTATATTTATTAATAATCTTACTCTCCAACATAGTGTAGTGTTGATCGGGTAAATGTTTTCCCAGCCAACCACCTGGCATATCGGATAGTTTTTTTTTTTTTTTTTTTTTGTACCAATGAGTATACTCAACGTAGTGGGAAGTGATGATTATAGAACAACAATAATTAACAAATTTTAGTAATACATTTTTTTTAAATGACAACCTTTATATGTGATCATGTACATACATATATACATTACACCTCTGCACTTAAAATGGGCTTCTTTGTGTCTCTCCGGTACGCGTTATTTTTTCGGGCGTAACAGCAGTGGGAAATACTTTGTCATTTCTGGATAAGGGTGAAAAACGTACAAAATCCGTCTTTTCGGGCGGATTTCCAGAAATGAATAAGTATTTCCAGACCCGTTGAATCCAAAACACTTTTCTCTTCTCAAAATATTGTTAACTTTTTTGTTGTACTTCCCACTCCCGTACAAATTTCGCCAGATTTATTTTTTAATACATTATGTATCAGTAATAGATATCAGAACTGTGTACGAATAAAATCGTGGATGTGAAAATGAATCTCTTTCATGATCCAATATTATAGTCAGCACGTGATTGTCTAGATTATGAGCAATGAAGCTGGTTCCTCCGGCGGTATCAGTATCGCAATGCGGCATAATCACACTGCTGCTATTTGGCAACCCCACCATAACTAGTCTATACTTCATTGGGAATCCTTGTTCGAAGTCAGTTTCCAAAGGACTTGAAATGAAGACTCGGGATCTGAGGTAGGCTGGCTATACGGAAAGTTTTAACAGCAATGTTCCAACTATCATGACTGTTGAACATCCCCATATGTTTTCATTCAATCGCTGTAAAATGGTGAAATCTTACCACTTTACTTCGCCTTGCAAGTGCCATTTCTGATGATCTGGGAGGTATTTTTTGCAAAATAATTCTTGTACGCTTTGCGCCAACCTATGGTTGCGCTCCGCTTTGATAGTCACTGCACAATTGTTGGTCCCCCGAACAAGAAATAAGAACCCCCCCCCTTAAAAAAACTTGTATGGGCCTGGATTAACAAGCATTATCTCATCTACCCCTTCGGGGCAATGAGATGTTTGTATTTTAATTGATTTACCATTTGAACTATAAACACTTTTGCATATCACCATAGCAATGGTTGCCATGGAAATTGTCGATCATCAAGGGGTGCCCTATGGTGAAGTGTCTATGGGTACCAGGGGTCAAGTAAGGGGGTACACCCAAAACACTGTCCATGTGTACACTTGTGTGCATCAGATTTGTTATGGTTTTTCGGATATATTTAAAAAACCGAATGCCAGATTACTAAAGCTTACATTTGTACAAAAACTATATCAATGTTTTTTGTTTTTTGAAAAATAAGTATTTTTTATCAGTGGTCAATTGAGGTCAAATTACTAAACATTGTTGCATTCACAATGAAACTTGGTACATATAGTGATATTTATAGCAGTGAAAATTTTGAAGGTCATTTGGAGGTCATCATGGGTCAACTGATGTCAAATTACTATACATTGTTGGATTAACATGAAACTTGTAAAAATTTAGTAGTAAAAACATTTAGCAGTAAAAATTTGGAAGGTCATCAGGGGTCATTTGAGGATCACATTATCAAACTGTTTTGGATTCACATGTAACTTGGCACACTCCGTGGATTGCCCTCTTGTTTAAATCAATGGGCCACTTAATGTATGAAGTAATTAAATTGAAATCTATGAAAAATAAGGGAACACAAAAGATGCTAGGTGTTGCTTCCTTGGCAGAGTGTTTATTACATTCATGTTGATCGCAGCCTACAGCTCAACTAAGAATACTGGCAATATTACTGCAAGAAAACAAATGCAACAAAACTTTACAAAAAAGGAAACCATTCATCATTCCTTCATGATCTAAACAAATATTTAAAGCCATGCTAATTTACATTTTCTTACATAAAAAAGAACAATTTCAATATATAAAAACCTTCTATCGTCAGAATGAAACAGCAAATTTTGTAGCAGCAACCAAAGTTATTTAAAGAAAAAAATTCTCTACTATAACAGTTTATAGAGATATAAGAGATACAAACATTGCAGTTATTGTGAATTTGTAACTATGGTGATGTACTAGTGACTATAAATGCAAATCTAAAAGGCAGTGCATTATAACTCAGTATAAATCTTGCTCCCACAGAGCAGTGGTGCAACCAGAAATTTTCAGGCAGGGGGGAGGGGGTTAAGATGGGACAGCCCTGCGTCATTGCGATCTATGCATGGGCACCTATTTTTACTAATATACAGCATACCTGACCAATGAGCAGTAGTACCTGCTCCCTGCCAACAAATATATATATTTTTTGGATTCAAACTAGAAGATATTTTCATACATTAAGTTCATGGTGCTAAAGTTATCTCCAGTGGGGTGGGGGGTGGGGGGAGAGAACTGGCCACAAAAAATACCTACCCACCACATTTACGAATATTGGACCAATAGAATCTGTCAGTTTTTCAGCATATTTGGGGTCTTCCAATTGGTACAAAATTTTTGTAAAATTCACTACATATTAAACTGTAGTGTACTTTTTACACAGTTTCCAATTTGAAAAAAAAGTTTTGCATTTGAGAGGTCCTCAGATGGAAATTTATTTTGCAGGTGGCCATGTAGGGAGGGGGATGCCTGAATCTTCAGTGTGCCACTTTACTGCACTGTCGAGGGCCCCCAATAGCCCGTGGGCCAATATTTCAAAACCATGTACTAGGGTACGAGTCCCAGATATTTTTGCTCCCCAAAATAAAATTCATAGTTTTGAAACTGGCAAAACCCATCTGATATTCCTTTGGGAAAGTAAAAAAGGTACCAATGTGGTAAAAGTGCCAAACATCTATTCATCACCTCTTCTCTTCACCATATATTTGTTCATCAATATTTGATTCATTTGCATGAATATTAAATGTAACTTTGTTTGACACCTTTTCATCTCTATCCAAATAGCTTTGGCACCTTTACGACAAACATCACTGCCATTAATATTCATATGATTTAACTAACTCATACAGTATGTTTACAGCCCTCTGTACGAGATGCCTGACTAAACAATGGTTTTACAATCAAATCAGGAGCTACCCTGGTGCATCAGTCGGGCGTCTCTCCTAGATGTGTAACTGTAATCAAAGTGGATTAATTCTCATCTCCAATTCTCATTCCAATTTCATTTTTGGAGTGTTTATTTTGAGCTTAACTCTTTGTCTTCACTTGTAGCTATTTCTTTCTGATTCTACCATCATGCCAGAGAGTAACCTGATCTATTCTCAAGGAGGTGCCTTGATTTTGTGAGTGTTTCGAGGCATGCTGATTTTTCTGGCATTCAATCCAGCTATCATAATCTACCATACTTAACAATACATTTCACTTGCCATCCACCTTTATTAAAACTATTTTTTTTTTTTGGGGGGGGGGGGGGAGTGAGTGGAGGGTTTGTCAAAGAATTAAAGGATCAGATAACAACAATTTCAAAAGATGTATGTTTTTTCTTCCGATTATTTTTTCTGTGTTTTGTTCTTTAACTTCCCCTGTCATATCCATATATGTGCTTCATGACATACTAACAGTTTCAATTAAACTATTTCAACAGGCTTCAAAAGCCCAAAGTAATGTAACTCTTTATAGTCCTCATTATCAATCTTGTGTTTTTAAAATTCCCCCACATTTACTTTCTGAGAGCAAAGTAAGTTATTTCTTATATTCCAGCCAGCCAAAAGCATTTCTCTTTCTTGAATAAACAAAATGATTCTTTTTGTATTTATTGCAAAGCTGAATCGCCTTTTCCGTCAACTTTCATGCTCTATTAGAAAGAAAAAAAACTTCAGGAGACAATTTATTAGTTACCCCAGCCAAAGGTATTTGGCAAGGAGAAAATTAACACACTGCATTAAAAAACAAAACTGGCACAACTGTCTACAAAATTCATATGAGAATTCAAGGATTTGTTTACTATTCTAACCATTCTGATCAAACCTAACAACATTTCAGTGAAATAATTACCTGATGAAATGAAGCTTGTGATTAAAGGTAACTCTCACCATGTGTGGTAATGCTTGCCCTCAATATGCTAGAAATCTGCTAGACTGGTCAGCTTGATTTGTTGGTATGTATGGAGCCTCAAATATTATTTTTTTTTAGAATGCAAAGATTTATCTTCCACTGATGGTCATATTAATCTTACCATCAAACAAAACTCCAGATTTTCTTGTGACTAAAATCTACTGAATAAAGTTGGCTTGACAAGGTGAAACACACACTACATTCAGCATTGTGAATAAACAACAAGCAATTCTACTCTGTAAAAGTTCATTGAGAGAATGCATATATTCGCATTTAACGTCACATTCATCTGAATTAAAAAAAAAATATTTCTTGTGACTAAAATCTAAATAGATTTTTTTGCTTGCACACCAATCGTTCAAAAAATTGAAATAAGTATAATATAAACCATATTTATTATGAAAAAGACCAAAATAATTAAAAATATTTAATACTGTACAAGTGTAAACCAGCATTGGACACAAGATTTTGCACCACACTGATCAATCCTAACAACATTTTAGTGAAATAATGTACCTGATAAAATGAAATTGTGATTAATGCTTGCCCTCAATGTGCAAGAAATCTGCTAGACTGGTCAGCTTGGCTTGTTGGTATGTATGGAGCCCCAACAATCACAAATTGTTTATGGGCAAGCTTGGCAACAGGTTTTGCTTGGCAACAGGTTTTGTTTGGCAACAAATGATATGTATAAACATATTTTTCCCAATAAATAATACACAATTATTTTGAAACCAGCAAAAGAGATGTACTAACATTTCCATAATTCCTGACAGTAATTTTGGCTAGAAGAATATTGTGTGGTCTCCTGGTGACTTTAGCACAAATTTACACAGATTGTACTTTTTGAAAGCTTTTGTGTCCCAAACAGTAACTACAATAGTTGTGTGCCCTATGGGGCCAGGATGTCATTGTCTTGACCTTTGACATGAGGCACATCTTGTGTTTGCCTTGCACAAATGATCGACATGCGAGCCTGTTTCATCAGAAAAATCTTTCTGACATGGAAGTGGGACATGTTTACAGCCTCACTCCTTTATTTTGCAAAAGTAAAATAGCTATTAAAAGTTTTACCGAACCAAAGAATATAATTACAATTTAGCAGAAGTAATATGTCCTTGTCTGTAATGTAAACTAGGGCTACTTAGCCTAAAACACAAAATTGAAAATTTGCTGAAAAATTTGGTCAAAATTTTTCATGTAATTTGCTGAAAAATTGTTCAATGCTATATTTTATTTATTAATGTGTCATAAGTTATCTCTATTTGGTACCTTTGGTGAGAAACTCTTTAATTCCTACATAGGATTTAAAAATGTGACTTGCTCCATTCAGTGGTAACCTTGTCATTAAAGCAGAGATATTTAAAGTTACAATGGAATATGAAAAAGCATATTAAGGTCATAAACAAAGTATGACCTGGAACATACTGGCCATTATGAAACCTTTTCAAAACAAAATATCGCCAGCATTTTGCATGATATATCCATCAATAAATCAACAAATTATAATTATATTATAATTTCAACCTTTGCTGTTTTTTCAATATATTGGCAAATATCACAGAATTTCCATGATACATTAGGAAACCATCACAGGTATTTTACATGATATATCGACAAATATCGCATACATTTCACATAATATATCAAGCAAGTATCGCATACATTTTACATGACATATCGGCAAATATCGCAGACATCCCACATGATATATCGGCAAATATCGCAGACATTTTACATGACATATATCATGTATTGCAGAGATTTTACATGATACATCGGTAAATATCAAAGACATTTTCCATGATATTATCAGTAAATATCACCAACAATTTCGCATGAAGTATCGCCATATTCTGATATACTAGGTCTATATATCGCCATGGAGTTTTATGTTTTAAAAATACTTTAAACACTCACAAGTGAATCACAAGAAAGACGTGTCATCCCGTTACTTTTGCAAGGACCTTCGTGGCGATTATCACAGATTGAACCAGTTTCAACATTTACCGAGAGATTGTGTTTATATTCTCCCAACAATTATTGTGCAATTGACAATAGACGAGGTAAGAGCTTTCCTTTGTTAAAAATATCTCAAGCAACCATTAATATCAATGATTAAATGTTACCGACCTTCCTACATAGGAATTTGAGACAAATACAAGAGTTGGTCCGATTGTAATCAGGTTTCCATGAGTCCAAAACTTGTATACATCCTCATTTCATTTCCGAAAGGACATTGTCTGCCCTCACTAATGATATGTTATACCCAAATTATTACTTATATACAAGTGCTTCATAATGTTGCAGTTTTGAGAAATGATGTCATCACATGTGAACAATTACACCGTGGTGATACATGTGAAATAACTGCTCTCGCAAAACTTTTTCAATAGCAAGCAAAAAAAATATGTTAATAATTCATAATCATGCAACATTATTTGTGAGGCAATTGGTTCAACACAATTGCTTGTTCTTATTAATTAAATGGTCCTATAAAAGGTGGCGATTATTGCCTTGGGGAAGGGGGATGCACAGTGTCAAAACTGTTCAATTCTTCAGAGCAAAAGCAAAGCAATGTTCCATTCAGATATTCACAGGGAATAATCTGAAGAAAAAATAGTATCATTAATATTATTCAGGAAAATAATTTTCTTCTTGGAAATATTTTTTTTAAAGTTCTTTTCTATTTTCTTTGTTCCTTTTTTTTAATACCTTGGTCACCTGCAACCAATTCTAAAGATATAATTTAAGACTTACAATTTTAGATCGATGACTCTTAATTTCTTTTCTTTAGTTGTTTGTTATCTCATCATTCTTAAAAGGGTAACATGGGTTTTAACCAAATTTGAAGCAGGAAATATTTCTTCACCTTTAACATTCTTTTTTGAAGGGTGATCAGGGGTGAATTTCTCAGTGTCGTCTACAATTAGGGTTATGGCATTCGGAAAACGTTCACTAACAATGCAAGTGCTATGTGTGAGCTCTGTAACTGCATGTCATTAATCGCATTACATGAGTTAATCAAACGGCTTATGCAAATGCAGTTATAAACACCTCAACAAGACAGCTGACCATAGCTACTTATTTGACCAATCACAATACACAATAAAATAACCTTGCTTGTAAAATGATGTGCAAGAAATTTACTCCAATGTTCATAAAATTAAATATGAAATCTGTGAGTTCTCTGTGTCACCAGAAGGTCATGTGACTTTGCCAATTGTTTTGATGCCTTCAATCTTTACATCAAGCCATCTTTTGTGTTTACCTCACATTTTTGCAAAACTATGAATTGTGGATTTACCATTCTCCCATACAAATATGCAACTCTAAAGAATGCATATATCATATGATATATCATATGATATGATATATCATATCATGCTTGTTCTGCCATCAGGTTTGAAATAACCAAGTGAAAACAATGAATATTCATATTTTTCCCAGCCCTAAAAACATTCTAAAATAAGCTCATAAGAAGTTTTTACTGGAAGGTAGTCACAGAGAGATCTTTTTGCTATGCTATTTAAATCTTCCGATTTTTCTATCTAAACTTTTAACCAATGCCGCTATAAAACATAAATCAAGCGCAAAAGCAAGATGCAGCTTTTAAACGAGTCACACACCACCAATTTTGTTTTATTCATAAATAAACTAAAATTAAAAAAACTGCTACTATATAGCACAAACAAAGTCTGTATAAACTCGAGAATGTAGAATATATTATCCTGCTCAAAACAAATCCACAAAGAGAAAGAAAATGACATCTCCCTCCGCAAGGAAAAATCTATATACATGAGAATACTTTGGGGCTTTTAATTGTCTGAGATTCTCGGGCCGGACCGATCTATCGTTTCTGTCCTTTTCAATTTGCTCTTCTTCTCCTTAATGGCTGTATGAAACTGAGTTTCCTCAGCGGGGAGGTCCTCAGTAAGGAATTCCTCGGGGGGTGGGGGAGGGGGTAGGTCCTCCGCCGCACCCATTGCCACTTGATTCTGGGGGTAAACTTGGGAAGGACAGTCGTAAATTACCTCCTCGCTGTGATGTTCCCTCCTGGCGGGATTTGTGTGATGCGATTGAGTTCTATAATCGTCGATGGCCGACGGCGCTGGATGCTGAATGTTTTCCGAACCACGCGACTGAGCCACTGCTGCCTGTCCCACTTTCCTCTGAGCTAATTTGGCATTCAAGTTTTCCATCAATGAAAAACGATTAAAATTCATGCTGGGGTCTATATCATTAGGGGAGGCTATACTCTTACTACGGGCGACAGCTGGTGGTCTTTGCTGGTAGTTCCGCTGGTGATCGTAATTACCTGGGGGCTGGTGACCCGCCCCACTCTGGACCGCGTTTGGCATCTTAAATTGACCAGATTCGTCATAGGTGGGGTTGTCCCAGTGGGTGGGGCCTGACCCATGGATGGTGCCTACATTTCCAGAGGGGGTCCTCCGGACCGGCGGGGGTGGTCGGTCCTTCAACATAGACATCGACCGCCCCATGTTCTGGTAGGTGTGGGCGGGGTCGACGTATGATATTGCACCCACGGAGGAATGTCGGTAATGGGTGGGGGTAGAGGCAGCCGAACGTGAAATACCATGGTTGATCGATGTTGCATGGGTTTGGCTTGGTGGGGGCGGTACAGCCGACTTCATTGAACTCTTTATACCTTTAATGTTCTGATTAGGATACTTGTCAACTGTGGAAGAAATAAGGGGAACATGATTGGATTTATTTGCTTGTTTTATTATCCATTTTTATAATCGTAAAAAAATATATATATTTTAATAAACTGGTCATTTGTTTGTGAAAGATCACCACTTGATACCAATGTATATAAACATTTTAAATGGCCGACTCCCTACTGATGAAAGTACAATTTTCAAACATTGATTTGTTGAGAATGGAAGAAGATATTTGGATGCTGGTTGCAGTGTCTTGTGTATCTTGTAATCCTTCTGATAAGATATGCTTAACAATTGCATTAAGGATAGTAATCACAAAGCTGACTTTCCCCATCACACCCCGACTTACTTTCGGGTATCAAGTACGGGTTCTCTTCCAGATCAAACTCTTGGGTTTCGAATCCCATAGGAGGGGGCAGAATCTGCCGTGAATCGCCATAACCAGAGTCTTGACTGCCATTCAGATCAGCTGATGGTGTGGACTGAGTCCGGGGAAGGGTCCCGCCCAGGCTGTAGGGAGTCTGAGAGAAGAAGGATATATTCAAATGAGTCAATGAAATTGAATCAAACTATATAACACTTTTGGTACACAATGTAGTCAGTGATGAGTGGATAAGAGGAGAGCTTTTTATTTAAGACTTCATGTTTTGACCTTTGCTGACATTGAATAACATTCGACTCCATAGCATGATACAAATGAAAAGCCATAGAGATTTTTTTTTTCCATGTTTTGATTGCTAATGACTTTAAATGATCTTTGAAACACACTCTCAAAATCTAAATGTTTCAAACTCACAAGACAAGATTGACAAGATCATCACGTCCAACCCAAATTCAAGTGCCCCCAGGATTTTCCTTTTGATTCATTGTACCACCAAACATGCTATTGGAATGAGTGTAGTTTCAAATACCTCAACAACCACCAAACATGCTACTGGAATGAGTGTAGTTTCAAATAACTCAACAACCACCAAACATGCTATTCGAATGAGTGTAGTTTCAAATAACTCAACAACCACCAAACATGATATTCGAATGAGTGTAGTTTCAAATAACTCAACAACCACCAAACATGCTATTCGAATGAGTGTAGTCTTTCCTCCTCATTTTTACAAGACTGTTTTATTTTCCTCTGGACTATTCTTTTAAGTGAATAACTCATATTTTGTTTTGTTTAATTGTGGTGGTTGGTCAACTTCTTTTCTGTTCAATCTGTGCTTGTATGAAAGAAATAAAACCTCAACAAAGTTATATAATATACAAAAGACAGCAATTCTGACTGTTTATTTCATCCTGAACCTATCTTTATCAGTATTTTTCACAGTAAATTTTCAGCAAAAAAAACCCAAAAACATGCATGGCCGGGTGAGGACAAACAATTTTTATTTGGCCCGACCACACAAAGGAAACTAATCTTATCATCATCACATATGTTTAATGAAAGTATCTTGTTTCTTTGACACTTACAGAATTAGATCGTCTGTTGGGTAGGGTTGAGCTCCTCTTGGTCCAGTCATCATCTGGGTCTTCTTGCGGTGTCTTTGGCTTGGGAACGACTATCGGATAGAAGTTTATGTCACAATTGTCACAAGTTATAATAATTATCACAACAACCAGCAATGTGATGGCACTTTCAGTATTGGGTTTTCTCAGGCTCTTAAATTTAAATTGTTTTGTTTCTGGCTCCAACAATTTTTATAAAACACACTGGTAAAGTCACAGAAAATAAGGGAAAGCTCTCACAAATTTTGCCAACTGATTGAAGATGAAATAAGATGATTTCTTCTGTTTAATACATTCTTGCAACCAAACCTTTATGGATATTCTTCAAATATTCAATATATGCCAGAAATTATTTTGTAATAAAAAAAATTCTGTGTCCGTCACCTGGTAATAAATTAAATGTTCCTATTCTTCATTGGATGTTTTCAAATGCTTATGTATGATTGAAGCAATATTCAGGGGTAAAGCCAAGAGAACAACACTTCTTTAAACCAAAAGTAGATTTTGCAATTTATTTCCCTTGTTAGTTATGATTAAAAGACTCCCTGGATCTTTTTTTTTTTTTTACTGAGAATCCACTTTACGGTTGGGTATGCCCTTGAAAATACATCCCAGTAGAATTTACGAGGAGGGAAATTGCCAAATGTTTCATTGTCTGGCAATAACATTTTAACCCAGTCAAGTAAATCACTTCCAATCTTTCTCGTTGCTATGAGCTCAAGTAGTGAATGACTAAATGCCTTCTTCAATTGAACAAACATTTTATGACAACTTCGTAAAAAGCCAGCTGCCTGTTGTGCTGATTATGCATAAGATTTTGCTCACAAAGTATATTGGGCTTTAACCCAATCACAAATTTCATGTGG